>JASDQU010815782.1:41106-51424 GCA_032191745.1 Picea mariana
TTACATTATTTCAACAATATATATATATATATATATATATATTGTTGAAATAATGTAACTACAAAGAGTATTCTTATTATTATTGATATTTTATTCATAGGATACTAATTCAAATAAATTAAAAAATAAAAATAAAAAGGGGCAATCAGAGGCATGAGGCACTTGGCAATAGGAAGCCCGCATGAGGCCCACGTGTCCTTCCCGCTCCCGATGGTAAAAAAAAATCAACAAAACCCTCTCCCACTACACCCTTGCTTCATTTCTCGGTTTTGTGTTTCCATTTTTTTTGGTTTAATTTAGGGTTAGAATACTTACCCGTAAACACCCAAAGGGTGCAACCCTGGATCATGGATGGTCGCCCAAAGGGCACAGCCGTGGCTTCCTGGGCGAGCTCTTTCTTAACTAAAAGAGTCGAAGGGCGGGGTTTAAAGGTTTAAGGAAGTGCAGCCCCTAGTCGGCCCTCATGGGG
This sequence comes from Picea mariana, assembly GCA_032191745.1. Lineage (NCBI taxonomy): Eukaryota > Viridiplantae > Streptophyta > Pinopsida > Pinales > Pinaceae > Picea > Picea mariana. Next base: position 41,576 of record JASDQU010815782.1, read on the forward strand.
CATGGCCAAGGTCGGCCTCCCATTCTAGAGCCATGCCCGCCCCGCGAGCCTGCATATCTATCTACAAAAGATTCATGGATGAGAGAGTAACCTGAGGGTAATTTACCATGCACGGATTTCTGCTAAGTCCGGCGAGGGAAAAGTTACTCTCTCTTCCCTTGCTAATGTTATTGCACAACGCAATGACATGTTGAGCACTTAAAATTGCTCCTTTTGGGGCTCCTCCTCCTCGTGGGTTCGGACTTTGGCCCTCAGTCTTGAGTGATGGCTTATAAGCTCCTTGTTGTGGTGGTGGTGCACATTGGTGACCCATGAGCTCCTTGGTGGCTTCTCCTTGGTGGCTTGGCTCTGGACTTAGATCTGGTGCTCGGTTTACCATATGCACTATTCATGGACGCGTGGGCTCTTACATTGGTGCACTTAACACATGGACTCGGTCCTGTGCATCCTGGGAACTAAGTAATGACTGTGATGTTTGATGGAATTAGATGTTGGCATCGGATTTACCATATGGGTGTTGCCTGTGACTCAACCTCGGGCTTGGAGTTAGGCCTTGGGCGCTTGGTGAACTTACCACGCTCCTTTGTGGCTTCGCCCTTAGCGCTTTGTTTGAGTGTTGCACTGGTGCTATGGTAAAGGTGTTGTATTGATTCACAAAAGGTCTTGGGTTCAATCTTCAACCTGCTCACAGCTTTACCCTCGACCCTTTGTCTGAATGTTGCGAAAAAGGAATAGTCCTTGTGGGTTGAGCTTGGGTGTTGACTTGTGGTGGCATAAGTGGTGGTCTTGGTTGGATGCTTGCGCCCTTGGTTCCACGAAGATTAGGGATAGGGATTCGATGACGCGTAGTGCAAAGACAATGCCCTTCGTGGGCTCCTCTCTTGTGACTTGGCCTTGCACTCATTGTTGGGTGCATGTGCTTTGTCTTGGTGCTCGGTCATTGGTGTGTTTACTCAACATTTGGGCTATGTGTTGGCTTGTAGACTTGAAATAAAATGCTACTTGGAGATAAGGCATAAAACAAAGATTTGGAGATTGGGCCTTGGTCCAATAAAAAAAATATATTCTTTGGAAAAAAAAATATTGTATATATTATTGCGGTTTTTTTTTTTTGTATAACATGTGTGGCCTATTGGTAAGGTGCTAAAATGATATTCAACAGGTTATGGGTTCAATTCTACATGTAGTTGCTCAACAAACTTTTTTTGTATATATTATTGCTTCTTTTTTTTTTGTACACAGCTTATGCAAGTTATCATGCAACAGAAAGTTAAACATACAGAAACAGATTTTAGTCTTGTCATTCTGAAGTACATGATTTTAGAAATTCTCCTTATTTCTTTATCAGTTAGAATTTGGACTTGGNAATAACCGACATGATCAATCCACAATGGGGATTGATCCTATGAATAAAATATCAATAATAATAAGAATACTCTTTGCAGTTACATTATTTCAACAATATATATATATATATATAATACTAATTCAAATAAATTAAAAAATAAAAATAAAAAGGGGTAGTCGGACGCATGAGGCACTTGGCGATAGGAAGCCCGCATGAGGCCCACGTGTCCTTCCCGCTCCCGATGGTAAAAAAAATTCAACAAAACCCTCTCCCGCTGCACCCTTGGTTCATTTCTCGGTTTTGTGTTTCCATTTTTTTTGGTTTAATTTAGGGTTAGAATACTTACCCGTAAACACCCAAAGTGTGCGACCCTGGATCATGGATGGTCGCCTGGCTCATGGATGGTCGCCCAAAGGGCGCAGTCGTGGCTTCCTGGGCGAGCTCTTTCTTAACTAAAAGAGTCGAAGGGCGGGGTTTGAAGGTTTAAGGAAGTGCGGCCCCTAGTCAGCTCTCATGGGGCGTGGCCAAGGTCAGCCTCCCATTCTAGAGCCATGCCCGCCCCGCAAGCCTGCATATCTATCTGTAAAAGATTCATGGATGAGAGAGTAACCTGAGGGTAATTTACCATGCACGGATTTCTGCTAAGTCCGGCGAGGGAAAAGTTACTCTCTTCCCTTGCTAATGTTATTGCACAATGCAATGACATGTTGAGCACTTAGAATTGCTCCTTTTGGGGCTCCTCCTCCTCGTGGGTTCGGACTTTGGCGCTCGATCTTGAGTGATGGCTTATAAGCTCCTTGTTGTTGTGGTGGTGCACATTGGTGACCCATGAGCTCCTTCGTGGCTTCTCCTTGGTGGCTTGGCTCTGGACTTAGATATGGTGCTCGGTTTACCATATGCACTATTCATGGACACGTGGGCTCTTACATTGGTGCACTTAACACATGGACTCGGTCCTGCGCATCCTGGGAACTAAGTAATGACTGTGATGTTTGATGGAATTAGATGTTGGCATCGGATTTACCATATGGGTGTTGCCTATGACTCAACCTCGGGCTTGGAGTTAGGCCTTGGGCGCTTGGTGAACTTACCACGCTCCTTTGTGGTTTCACCCTTAGCACTTTGTTTGAGTGTTGCACTGGTGCTATGGTAAAGGTGTTGTATTAATTCACAAAAGGTCTTGGGTTCGACCTTCAACCTGCTCACAGCTTTACCCTCGACCCTTTGTTTGAATGTTGCGAAAAAGGAATAGTCCTTGTGGGCTGAGCTTGGGTGTTGACTTGTGGTGGCATAAGTGGTGGTCTTGGTTGGATGCTTGTGCCCTTGGTTCCACAGAGATTAGGGAGAGGGATTCAATGACACGTAGTGCAAAGGCAATGCCCTTCGTGGGCTCCTCTCTTGTGACTTGGCCTTGCACTCATTGTTGGGTGCATGTGCTTTGTCTTGGTGCTTGGTTGTTGGTGTGTTTACTCAACATTTGGGCTATGTGTTGGCTTGTAGACTTGAAATAAAATGCTACTTGGAGATAAGGCATAAAACAAAGATTTGGAGAATGGGCCTTGGTCCAATAAAAAAAGCAATATTCTTTGGAAAAAAAAATATTGTATATATTATTGCGGTTTTTTTTTTTTGTATAACATGTGTGGCCTATTGGTAAGGTGCTGAAATGATATTCGACAGGTTATGGGTTCAATTTTGCATGTAGTTGCTCAACAAACTTTTTTTTGTATATATTATTGGTTTTGTTTTTTTTTACACAGCTTATGCAAGTCATCATGCAACAGAAAGTTAAACATACAGAAATAGATTTTAGTCTTGCCATTCTGAAGTACATGATTTTAGAAATTCTCCTTATTTCTTTATCAGTTAGAATTTGGACTTGGAAAGCTCCTTTAGGAATCTATAAATAGTCTACAGGTAAGATTGTTTGTTTGAGTTTTCAAGACTTTCTGGGTAGTCTTCACAGGGTTTAAGGGCTGCAAATAAAGGGTTTTTAGGCTGTAGGTTAGGGGTTTGGGAAAAATTGTACAGTTATGCGGGTGGTCAAGTCCAGGTTTCAGTTTTGAACCCGGGCTCTGATACCATTTGTAAGGCCTAACTTATAGAGCCTCATATAAATAAATACTTTCTAATCTCCTACTGAAATTGCTGCAACTTAGTTTAAAATTTTCTTTCATGATTTTTCTATACCAGGAAAATAAAACAACATCATAATAAAAACAGAACTTAATAAAATACATAGAATGCTTACCTCAACCTGTAGATTAGTTGATTTGGTCCCTTTTATGTTTGTTGATGATCATGTCCAACTGCCCAAATTGAATATTAACCTCCTAGCCAACTAGGAACAGCTTCTCTGGCTCCCTAGCTCTAGGAATCCTTGCGATTTCCTGGCCCCCGAGCCCAAAGTTCCCAGCAACAATAGTGCCCTATCAAAAACTCCACAAAACAATTGTTCTTCCAATTTTCCTTCTCTCTTTCAGAATTTTCTCCCCTCCTCCTTCTCCTGATTTTCCCAAAAACCCTCATCCCTCTTTCAGTCCTCCCCCTCCTCCTTATCTTCTTCCTTCGAATCCCCCCTCATCAATTTCCCAACAGCCTTATCCTCCCATTAATTCCTCCACAGCCTTATCCCCCCATTAATTACTTCACCTACTTTTTAATAATTAAATAATAAAAAGATTCATTTAATTTATTTTAATAATTAATTAAATTAAAATTAAAAACTATGATAAATAATTAATCAAATTGAGTTGTTACACATCTAGAACCCAGGAGATCATGGACGACAAGGAATTTTGCAATTCCTCCATGATTTTTGTATTTCTACTTTATTTTCATACATCTTATTTTTCATGTCATCAAGAGTTATTTTCATCTCATTCTTATTCTCATTCATCTTCTCATCCATTTCTTGAATTTTTCTTTGCGAGTTTACGAACTCATCCCTTGTTACTAACTTAGCACTCAAATCATTAAGTTGTTCCTCCAATTTGGATAGGTTGTTATGTATGTCTTCATTTTCTTCTTGAGTTATAGATGAGACTTCGAGAGGTTTAATTGGTGTTGACATATTTTTTGGACCCATATAGAATACAAATAATAATATTCCTCTTTTTCCTTTTTATCACAAATTTTGAATCACCAAAAACAGATCTTGCAATAAAAATTTATGCCAATTGCAAATTATGTACCTTTCAAACTCTTAATTTGGAGTCTATTCTCCTGGCCAACCTTCCTTCTTATGTATTTCTAAAATTTCGTCCTTTTTAACTTTGAAAATTCAGCTTGTAGTACACTAATATGTCCTCTCTTCAATGCCACAAGTATAACCAAAATTGGATATGCCAAGTGGAAGTTAGGGTAACCTTCCCAAACCTTGTTGATTTTGGCCTTTCTGGGAGAGAAAACTTGTACACAATGCCAAGCGCCCAATATTGATATCCGGTTCTGAAACTTGTAATAGAAATACTACAAACTGCCATCTTTCAAATGCAACTGGTCTCACTCAATTTGGATCCTCCCAGAAGAAGATATGACGATTTTACCGAGAAGACATGTTTGAGACTAGTAATAGGACTAATCAGAAACCCTACCTTCCACAAGATGCATCTCTGAAAGTATAACGACCCAGAAGTTGAAATTTTTACCACGAATATGTTGATATGGCTTCTAAATAACCTCCAAGTCTCGTTGATTGAATCGTCCCAAAAAACAAGTTATAGCAAAAATGCTAAAATGACTTGCTTGGAGAAGAAAAAAACCCTAGGATCAGTGCTCTAATACCAAATGTTATGATCTAACACTTTAAAAATGATAAAAAGACAATAATTACATTATGCTTCGAGGGGGAAACCTCATTTTACAATATATCCACTTCAGAATACAATATGAGATGAGATAAGATGATCCTAAAACTGGGTCTCCTTTGTATATATATAGGAGACCAAAGGTACAAATATAATAAAAGGGTGTGATGAAGGGGTTCCGAGCCTACACACAAATATAACAAAAAAAATGTAATAATTCAATAAGGGATTTTATACATAACATGGGCTTTGTATGGGGCTTTATCTAGGGCTTAACATGTCAAATATGATGGTACTATCTCCAAGGCTAGAGTTTTCAAAGATCAAGCAAAGAGGATTGAGGATGCCATTGTCTCTTAAAAGAAGACAAATGAAATGGTTCTGTAGAATGAAAAAAAAACATCACTTGTGAAACCATATCAACACCCTCATTACCAAGAAAGTTTTCAAGAAAAACAAGAAAACTAATATCAGCAATACCCAGAGAAGAAGATTCAAGAAAGAAAGCATCACAAAACCATTATTCAACGAGATATTATCAAAGACCAACAACTACAACAAATTGGAGAAGTCACAACAATAACTCATAGAATCAAAGGAAAGAAAATTATGTGACAACTAGCTATCAAGGATTAAGACCAAAAAGAATTGAATTTGGATGGATTGATCATCATCGGTGGCAAAAATAAAACAAGAATATAAGGAAACCCTATTACTTGGTTTCATAACATGTAATGCCCTTAATTGCAAAACTTTGAGGACAAATCTTTTTAAAAGAGGGTACTATGATGTGACCCAAAGGGGGGCATATATAGGGTTAAATGTATATGAGATGACCCCAAATGGGACATATATGGGGTTAAATGTATATGTAATAGTGGTCCACATAATAAAGTAGCCACATGTACAATTTGTGAATAGATATATAGAGACATCATGTAATCATTATTGAAGGAACATATGGTTTGGATGTATGAATGTATTTGGTTATTTAGAGGAGTTTCACATATTCTTTAAGGAGTTATTTTGTAACTCATCTCTCTTATCTATCTTAGATTTGTGCTCCATGCTCAAATTTGGTGTACATTGTGTGTACTTTGGTTTCTTATGATATTTTAAGGTTTTGGTTTACATCAGTGTTTCCCTTGATACATACTACAATTGACTTCCTCATAAGGGCCTCGTGGAGAACCATATCATACTTCTTAAAGTCGATGAATTTAAACAAGTTGTCTGAGAAAGGATAGGAATAAACAATAGAGGATATGGAATGACCATTTGTACCAAGTTCATATTTAACATAGCTTGTCTAAAGTCATTCCTATTGATATTGTTGAGTTTTCAAAAACCTATCCATCACTACTGAGTTGAAGAAATATAGCAACTAAAAATGATTCCAAATACGAAAGTTGACCAAACCCCAGATTCAAGCCAATTCCAAAAGCTAGCATGACAAAACAAATGGGACTCGAATCACCACTTGTATAGTTACAAAACATATGGAACTCAAATCACCACTTGTTTGAGTATGACAATAAGTTGCACAAAACATGGAAACATGTACTAGTTCGGAAACAAAAACGATTGAAAACGCGACCCCCCAATGGGTATATAGGGGGAAGCATTATATATATATATATATATATATATATCAAGAAAATAAGAATGATAGGTTAATTTGTAAGCAGGTTTAGAAAGAATTAGAGATTAATTTGTCTTCTTTTTCTATAGATCAAGGTTTTTTAAGACTACCTATATGTCTCGTGTTGCTCATGGACACTATGGTGTTTCTGAGAAGTTTTTGTGTTTCCATGTTTTTGCGAGTTTTCGGTATTGGTATGTAGACAATTTAAGAGTTTCGTGAAACAGAGGTATGACTAAAAATGTGCAAATTTATCAGCTAAGGATTTATTTGCACAGTTCAGGAAACCAAAGTACAAGGATTTGTAATATATACATACCTAGAGTAAAAAAACATGAACTAGCCTTCTTTTTATAATTATTAGCAAGCCTGAACCATTATATATAACACAAACATCTTTCCAATGGAAACATGTTGAGACTTGAATTTCTCGGTTGGCGGTGAGCAATTTTCTGCATAGTCTCTTGAAATTACCAAAACTTCGTCTTCAATACAGGCTCCCGCTGCGTGAAAATCGAAATAGGTGCACAAGATTTAAAGAAAATTGAATTGAAGAGTCCCTGAGCAGATGTATTTTCAAATTTGCCGCATGTTTCATTAATAGATCAATAAACATACTGTGAGGTGGTCCAAAGTGAACAGAAGCTTGTAGATATTCCAGCTTCATATCATAGACACAAATTTACAGGTTTGAAATCCAAAAATCAAAGGTGAGAAAATTACTTGGTGGATTAGCTTAGTTTAATAACAACGTTTGGAAACTAAAGTCTATGTTTTAACTTTTAGCAAACAAGAAAATAAACAACTCCGCCATAGTAGTACTATTCAGAATATTCAAAATAATAATAGGAACAACATTCAGAAGTTTTATTATGGCACTAATGCCTTACAGAATCAACGAGTGCACCTAGGCACAAATGGTCAAATCAAATGGGGCAAATGAAACCATGGATTGCAGAAGAAAAAGGGAAAAACAACCCGACTGAGATTAATAATGATCTCAGCAATCCCTGTCCGCAATGATGCCAGGCAAGGACAACCCATTCCAATCATCAATGCTGAAACAACTCACCGCCATCATGCAATGGACAGGTCAATCAACTAGAACTTGGGCGCTTTGCAAAGGCATCTATATCAATAGGGAGATGGCAAGATCYAGACTGCACAGAAAACCCAGTAGTGCCAGTGTCCAGTCCCTTACAAACAGCCATCRGGMCCTTCTTTTCAGCAACTACAGTCAAAGAGAGGGACGAAGACTGCCTTAAGCGTACGCTCATCAAAAGAGAGTCAGCGATGGAATGTGAAGTGCCTCCAAAGAAGGGGGGCACCAACGCTTGGCCGAGATGAATGGAACCAAAAGCTAAGGGCTGAGATTGAGGCCCGTCACCCCCAGCTGCCAGAAAACACTTGGAGCAATGAACTGGGAGGGCACCGATTTGAGGGAGAATGGAAAGCTGGTGGAACTAGAGGAGAATAAGGAAAACGATCGCTTTGCGGAGGACCCACAACAAACTCGCGGCAGAATATCAATAGAGAAAGGAGCAACGGAGAGGGACTGGCATGTAAGGGACATGCTAGTAGGTTTGGCTGCTGACTTTCTAAACTATTTCTCTGAAGTGCAGTATAGCTTGCTAGAGCACAATCTAATCCAGTGAAGGCCATCTTCAGAGATGGAAAGGAGAGTCAAGAATGGCCTAGTAGACCAACGTGTGGAGAAGATGGGAGTAGCAGGTAAATACGATGAACCTGAGCTCTTGTCCTACTCTTGAAACGTTTGAAACTGAAGAGTAAGTGTGAGTTGGGTGAAAGTCGGATAAAGTTGGATCTGAAGGGGGAGGATCAAAAAGCAGAAGATTCGCCCATAATTGTATAACAGCCGGCTGCTTCTTTTCAAAATTCCTTCTAAGTTTTTGTTGGTTGATATCATAAACCTTCTTAATAATCATATTTCTCTAGGACGAACTAGTTAGACAGTTGAGAGGAAAACATAGTTTAGTCCTGATTAACTGTAGGCCTCTTCAAGAAGGATGTTTTCTGTTTTGTTCTTCAGAAATGGCCGCTATGAATGCTTGTATCTCTCTATGAAACATTTTGTATCATTACAAGGAGGGAGCCAATCCTGCCCTCCTTCCCCCAACTATGTACAATTTGTGAACCCTGTTAATACAAAATCTCTGCTTAAATACCAAAAAAACATTTAGAAATTTTGTTCCTTTTAGAAAACTAAGAAAAACTGGATACAAATTAACAGGATTTTCTTAACAAAAATACATGTACTGTGTAAACAAGTAATATTTATAATCAGTCAAACATGTTTAGTTTAGGTGGTTGAGGGGAAAAGTTATTACCCTCCTCACCTGGTTTCAAATCCTACTTGTGACATGTTTGTTTTTTGTGAGCCAATTGTTAAATTGAGGGTCTTTGTGAGCCAATTGTTGATTAAGGCTGGCAAGGTACCAGCAATCTCATTCTCACCAACATATTAATTGGGGGTCTTTGTGAGCCAATTGTTGATTAAGGCTGGCAAGGTACCAGCAATCTCATTGTCACCTACACGCTGGAGAGTTTACATGTTTAAAAAAAGGTCATTTTTATGATCAATAATTATTTTTTCTGAAGAAATAATCTCACCCCACCCTCACACAATTAAGCAAAGAATGGGGGTGTTGGTATCAGGCCAACGCATTCGTGGAGCAATCCCCCTTCTTCCTCGGAATTTTTGGATGGAAGTTCGATCAACCGCCAATCACATAAGCAACTGGTATCCCCAAAGGACCTGATAGGAATTGATCCCAAGACCTCTATGGACTTAACACAAGTGCATCTTCCAATCAAGCTAACCCTTAATGCTTTAGGATCAATAATTATATACACGATCAGTTTAAACTTTAAACCTCACAAGAAATCAAAAACAGTTTGATAAAAAAACATGAAATCATCTTCATCCTCCTCTACAACTTAACTTCTAATTTCACTTAGCTGGAAATCAAAATGTATTTTTCTGATTACCTGATAGGAATTTTCAGATGTTTTTCCCGCTAAGCCACATC
>JASDQU010815784.1:3531-22613 GCA_032191745.1 Picea mariana
TTGAAAATGGAATTCATAAACCCTTGGAATGTGGAAGGTGCATTCGTAAGGCCAAAAGGCATGACCAAAAATTCATAATGGCCTTCATTAGTTCAGAATGTTGTTTTTGGGATATTTGCTTCCTTCATTCTAATCTGATGATACCTTGAAAGGAGATCCAACTTTGTGAAATAGAGTGTTCCATGTATTTCATTTAAACAATTCATCAATGACAGGAATGGGAAACTTATCTTTAATAGTGATCTTGTTGAGCTCTTTATAATCTGGACACATACGCCATGAGCCCTCTTTCTTGAGTACCATTACCACCGGTGCAGAGTAATAACTTTGGCTAGGTCTAATAATGCGAGACTCTAACATTTATTCAACCATACACTCAATTTCACTCTTTTGGGCATAAGGGTATCTGTAAGGACTAATGTTAGGAGGACCACTCCCAGGAATTAGGTGAATAACATGATCATGATTTCGAGTGGGTGGAAGACCTTTGGGAATATCTTCAAATACTGTGGAATGCTTATCAATGATCCCTTGGAGATCTATGAGAATAGATGGCTTATTTTTTTGAACATCTACTGAGCATAGTTGTACAATTACACCCTGATGCTGCTTTTTCAATAATTTTTCATGCCATTAGAGCTTATCACCTTACTGGGTTTCCCTGTGATACCCCTTAACTCAATTTATTTTCCTTCCAATGAAAATTTCATGAAAAGTTCTTGAAAATTAAAGGCCATCATTCCTAATGATTGTAACAATTAGAATCCTAGTATGACATCAACACCACCCATGGGTATATAAATCATTGGGTTATTCATCACATATTCCCCCATCGTAATATTGATCGTTGGATATATAAATCAACTGAGAGATTTGGCTAATTTATAGTGAATGAAATTATGAGTACTACCAGAATCAATTAGGACTATTAGCTTTTTCTTTTTGATATATCCTTAGATCTTGAGGGTTTGAGTGCTAATTCTAGCCAATGCATGACATGATCTCGTGGGAGTCAACTCTTCAGAACAAATCTCTTCTACATTTTCATCTTGAGATGGTTCTTGTTCTTGTTCTTCTTCCTCTTCCTCTTCACAATCTATGTAGAATAATTTCTTCTCACCACACTTATGTCCTTACTGTACTTTCTGTCACAATTAAAGAATAATTTTTTTTCTTTTCTTTCCTCCAATTGTTGAGGTGTCAACCTTGTAGGTTTAGGTGTTTTAGAAGAAAGGACGTTATTCTCTTGATAGATGTTAGGAGTGGTCCTTCTAGCAGCCATAGCCATAATTTTACTTTCAACATTTCTCGCCACCCTGAATGCATTCTCCAATGATTTTGGTTCCCAAAGGCAAACCTCATGTTGAATGTTATCCTTTAGAGTTCCTGTGAATACATCAATCAGGTTCTCATATGGAATATACATCACCTTTATATTCAATATTTGGAAGTTCTCAATGTGCTCTGCAACTGAACCCTTTTTCTTGAGATTTATCAATTGGCTAAAGATGTTATTGCTCCTTGTGTCCTCATAGTGTGCTATCATTTATTCCGTGAAAATTGTCCAAGTGACGAGTGATTTGCTAGAAGAAATCCATCGATACCACACAAATTGATTGGGTTCTAAATATAAATAAGCAATTTGTACCTTTTGTGTATGTGGCACATCATGTAGATAAAATAATTTCTCCATCTAAAGTATCCATGTGATTGGATCCTTGCCATCAAACTTCTTCATATTGATGTTAGGAAAGTGGTTGGTCTTCAACCAAATGTTGGAGTTTATCCATTCTTGATTCATCTTCCTTGTTTCCTCATCCTTAATTTCTTAGGATACATTTTCACTTTCAAGTGTCCTCTCTATTAGAAAAATTTTCAATCCTTCCCTGATCTCCCTTTTTAAACCATCAATCTTAGTATTTATTGCCTCCAACTTAGCTTCAGTTGAATGCATCATCCCTTGTAGTTCATATTTTGTTACTTTCTTCTCCTGTAAATCATTTATGTCCCTGCACATTTCTTCACCTTAATCAAGAGTCCAAGTAGGATTGTTTGGAAGCTTAATTGGTGTAGAATTTCCCTTTTTTGGTGGCATGTTGGCCAAGTATCAATTTTAAACCTCAATTTTGAGGTGGTTCTGCTAGACGGTATTTCTTCTATTGTATCTCCAAAATTTCGACCCTTATGGGTCTGAAAATTTCTTTTTGTAGTTCTTTGATACATCTTCTCTACAATGTCGTAGTTCTGATCAAAATTGGATGTTCCAAGTGGAAGTTATGGTAACATCTCCACACCTTGCTGATTTTTGTCCATTCCAGGAGAGCGTACTTGTAAAGCATTCCAAGATCACAATATCTAATATTTGATTCCGAAACTTGTGCCAGAAATACTACAGACTGTCCACTATATAATTCAATTGGTCTCACTTAATTTGGATACTCACTGAAGAAGAAATCATTGTTTTACCCGAAATACATGTTTGAGACTAGTTAATATGACTAGTCAAATACCCTATCTTGCATAGGGTGTATATACAAAAGTAGGATGACCCATAAGCTGAATTTTTTATCACAACTACGTTGATAATTTCTATGAATATCCTCCCAATTTTAGGGTTTGAAATGTTACAGAAATGTTTTTATATCAAAACTTTCGTGATGACTAAATTTAGGATGATTTCATAACCCTATCTTACACGGGCTATATATCCAAAATTATAAGGCCTTATGAGATGAAATTTTAACCCCTAGTACCTTGATCCGTCTAATAAATATACTCCAAGGGGTTCTTTTTGAAACTCCGTATAAAAAAGTTATAGAGAAAATTTCAAGGTATCTCAGATGTAGCATAAAAACCCCAAGACCTTGAGCTTTGATACCAAATGTTAAGAACCAAATATCAAAATAGCATAAAAAAACCTCAGAATAAGTACTCAATGCCTTGAAAAAGATATAATTTCAGATAAAATCCTCTTCGAGGGGGAAACCTTCTTATACACTACATAAATTTCCAAATACAAGATAATTCCAAATGAAAAAGTCTCCTTGGTATATATAGGGGACTAGGATGTACAATTACAACTAATGGACCCAAGCCGACATAAATAAAATAAAATTACTAATGTAATATGCCCCAAGTAAGGGGTAATGTGCCACTATTTAGGGCTTAACAACATCCAAATTCCTATATTGGAAAGAAAGAGTCACTTTTCTTTTGAAGAAAAATTACTTTTGGGAGATTGTGGAAAAAGTAGTTCCTCCACCAACAGATCCACAAGATTTGGAGATTCACCAGAAGAAGGATATCAAAGCTCAATGGGTAATATTGGATGTAATTAAGGATCATTTGATTCCTCACTTATCCAAGAAGAGGAAGAACAAAGAGATGTTTGATTCCCTTGTAGGATTATTCTAGAGTGATAACATGAATATGAAGATGGTCTTAAGGAATAACCTCAGATCTGTGTAGATGTCTAGATATGACAATGTTACCAGCTACTTCATGAGGATCACTTAGGTATGTGATCAAATTGCATCTATTGGGGAGAAAGTGGATGACGTAGAGCTCGTAAATGTGTATGGTTTTCCTAACTCATGGGAACCATTTGTCAAGGGAGTCTGAGCTCGAGAAAAACTTATAGATTGGCAAGGGATTTAGGATGATTGTATCTAGGAAGAGACTCAAGAGGATTCTAAATTCAACAAGAAAGGAAGTAGTGATGAGAACATGGCCCTTATCAATAATTCAAGGAAGGGAAAAAGAAAGGGTTCCAACAAGAAGGGTAATATTGATGGAGGAACATCACTGTCAAGGAACAGGAAAGACTTGAGTAAAATCAATTTCTTCGCATGCCACAAGAGTGGTCATTACACATCTTAGTGTTCATAGAAGAAGAAAGGAAGAGGAAATATGCAAACAACAACATCAACAGAGACAAAAATTAAAGAGTTTTCAACAAAGTTTGAGAGGGATTTCTCACTAGTTTCTTGCCTTTCCACCAGTGCAGTCACCAAGAGTGCATGGTACTTGGAAAATGGTGCATCGTGTCACATGACAGGGGCACAAGAGCTATTCAAAATTTTGACGAAGAAATACTTATGGATCCATATGGATCTTGGTGATGATTCCAGGTATGTAGTGAAGGGAGAAGGAGCAATCTTGTTCCATCTTGAGTCAGGTGGTTTGTTGGAGACCTAGGATGTGGTTTATGTACTAGGACTAAAGAAGAATATGCTCTCAACATTATTCATGGAGGACATGGGTTTTGTATTTATCTTTCATAAAGGGAAAGTAATCATATGTCCAAAGGGAGTTATCCCTAACACAATAGTGAGCATTGGGGTTAGAGAGGGAAATTTATACAGGTTGCAAGGTAAGCCCATTCAGGATTTGGTACATGACAGTGACAAACTATGTGAGATATGGCATAGGAGGATATGACACCTGCACTACAGATAATTTTCAATTCCGAGGGAGATTGTCACAGGTCTTCCAGAGTTCAGTGTTGAGCAACAAGGCATGTGTAGAGGGTGTGCAATTGACAAGAATGCCAAGGATACTTTTCTAAGCAATGAGAGTAGATCCAAGGGGATATTGGATATTATTCATTCATATGTGTGTGTACCAATGTTAGTAGCATCAGTACAAGGAGCGTCATAATATGTGACATTCATTGATGAATTTTCCAGAAAAAACCCAGATCTTCTTTATGAAGACCAATGATTAGGTATTTAGTTGGTTCCAAGAGTTTAATACTCAGGTGGAGAACCAAACATGGAGGAGGATCAAGGTATTGAGGTAAGATAATGGGGAAGAGTACACCTCCAATGAATTCAAGTATTTCTACAAGGAGGAAGGGATCAATAGGGAGTTGACAATATCATACAACCCATAACAAAATGGGGTTGTGGAGAGAAATAACAAGTCCATCGTCGATTCTTCCAAGGTTATGATACATGACTAGGATCTACCTATGTTTCTTTAGGAAGAGTCATGTAACACAACAATATATGTGTATAATATAAGTCCTCATAGGATATTGGGGGGAAAGACTACGAAGGAGGCATTTACAAGAGTGAAGCCAAATATAGGACACTTCAGAATATTTGGTAGTCCAGTATAAACCATGTGCCTATGGAGAAGAGGACGAAGATGGAGCCTTCAGGAAAAAGGGAATATTTTTTGGGTACAACGAGACCTCAAAGGCTTATAGGATCTTCATACCAACATAGATGAAGATAATTGTGAGCAAATATGTTAAGTTTGAGGAGAAATTGGCATCTAGGAAGTATCAGGAGTTATCACCAGTGGCAAAGAATGAGTAGAAGGAGGCTCCAAAGGATGAACAACACTCAACATCTTCTAGTTTAGGGGGTCATAATTCAAGTGGGGAGGAGGATTTATCCCCTTCCATTTCTTTCAAGAGACCCATGTGGCTATTACATACATTGAGAGATTCTATTGAGGCTCCTAGGAGTGCATTCAAGGAGAGCAGGCCTCCGAGGAGGTTTCCCAACTATATGGCGCTTATGAGTAGCATCATTGATGCTAATCCTTCCAATTTTGAGAAAGTGGCAGATCAGTAAGTTTGGCAGGACACCATGGTGGAGGAGTATGCCTCTATCAGGAAGAATGATGTATGGGATGTAGTATCGAGACTGAAGGGGAAGTCGATGGTGAGTTCTAGGTGGTTCTTCAAGATCAAACATGTTGCAGATGGAAGCATCGATAACTTCAAGACAATGTTTGCGGCGAGAGGGTTCTCCTAGAGAGGGGGAGTGGAATACAAGGACACATCTTCTCCATTCACTAGGTATGCTTCCATTAGAGATATTATATCTATTGCCTCGGTTATGGGGTGGAGGATTCACTAGATGGACATGAAGATATCTTTCCTCAATGGGATCATTGATGAAGAAGTATATATAGAGCAACCTTGGGGATTTGAGGTACATGGGAGAGAGTCGCATGTGTGCAAGCTTAATAAATCCTTGTTTAGAATAAAAAAGACACTCAGGGAATGGTATTCCATGATTGACAAATACTTGTTGAGTATGGGATTCACCAAGAGTGAGGTGGATCCTAACTTGTACTTCATACTTGTTAGGTTTGATCCACTCGTCTTGGTGTTGCAAGTGGATGATTTATTTCTCACGGGTGCAGAGGAGCTTATAGCAGGGTGCAAGGAAGATTTGTCTATAGAGTTTGAGATGAAGGACATTGTCTTGATGCATTATTTATTTGGTTTAGAGGTATAAAATATATCGGGAGAGATATTCCTTGGTCAAGGGAAGTACACAATACAGATCTTGAGGAGATTCAAGATGGAGGATTGTAGATCGATGGCTACACTTATGGTTACCAACCTGAAGAAGGTTTTCACTTCAGATTTATAGTTTGTGGATCCCAAGATATACAGACAAATAATAGGTTCCTTGATCTATTTTATCAACACCAGGCCAGATATATGTTTTTCTTTGAGCACCTTAATCCAATTCATGATGGAGCTGAGGCATGTGCATTGGATAGCAGCGAAGCATGTGCTCAAGTACTTGAGAGGTAGAGTGGAGTATGGGTTGAGGTATCTTGGAGGTGATGGAGTGACTCTGCAGGGATATTTAGACTCATATTGGGCAAGGAGTGCACTAGATAGGAAGAGCACCTCATGGTGTTGCTTCATCTTGGGATGGACACTGATATCATGGTTCAACATGAAGAATAATTTTGTAGCACTCAACTCAATAGAGGCAGAGTATATGGAAGTGAGTATGTCTAGTTGTGAATCCATTTGGCTTCTCAAATTGCTTACAAGATTATTTGATTAGGATTTGGAGCCCATGGTGATATACTATGATAATCATAGATGTATCAAACTCTTTGACAATCCATTATTCCATGACAGGTCCAAGAATATATAGATAAGGTATCACTTCATTTGAGACATGACCCAGAGCAGAGAAATTAAGCTTCAATATGTTTCCACAGATGAACAGGTTGCAAAGATTCTGATCAAACCCTCGGTTAAAAGGAAGTTTGTATTTTTCAGGGACAAACATGGAGTGGTTCAGAATATTGTCCTCGCTAAGAGGAAGTGTTGATTTTTGTAGCATTGGACATGTACTTCCACATAGGTCTAAGTTTCTAGACGTCTGGAAGTCATCCAAAGCCTTCTACCTTAGTAATTTAATTTAACTAAAGGAATTATTAAAGTAAAGTGCTTTTATTAATTAGTTGAGTTTTATTTAATTAAGTGTTAAATTTATTCACATTAGTGAATTAAATCTTAGCCATTGATCTCAAGTAAGGTGAGATTTAATCTCAACCGTCAATCACTTTGGAGATCAGGGTTAGGTCATAACTCAAGATTATAAAATCATGGAAAGGGTAAAGGAGGAGACACCTTTTCAAATATATATAGAGAGAGAAAAGAATGACCTTTTCTCAATGGTTGGATCATGAAGCACTGTGATTCAAGGAGATCTCAGATAGGTGGAGAAGGAATTTCATATAGAGATCAGTACAGGTTGGGGAGAAGAGAGGACGGGGGAAACTGCAATGAGATATGACAAATTTTGCAACCACAACAATAGTACAAAGTTGTACGTAGTTCACAATGAGGACATATGAATATGTACATGGGTATCATTATAGGAAAGAATGTATGTGCATGAGTTGTAGTGAGGACATGTGTGTACGTGTATGAAAATTGAAAGTATAAGGACGTACAACCAAGGATGAGTTCTTAGGGTTGCAAGTGTTGTCTATAGTTTTCTTTATTTCTTAGTGGTCCATTTTCCCAAGTTTGGGAGCCCTTGTAAGCTTTGATATTATTCTAATGATAAGATGATTTAAAGGGCATAAATCTTTGTGTATTTAAAATCAATTTATTTTCTTTCATTATTTGTTTTAGTTAATTATTCCAATGAGTGTATTTTTTTTTGTGGGCTTCTAATCTAATTTATATCAAGGAAATCTCTAGTAAACAATTTACCTAGGTGTCAGGATTAGAAATTTAGTAGTTAGTTGATGGCTCACCCACCAAAGTCCTATGTGGCAAGATGACTTGTCATCTCATACAAATTTGCAGTAAATGTAAAGCGATATGGGGAAGGGATCATTCATTCCCCTTGTATACATGAAGATGGAACTAATTATATTGTATACAGAGTAATGAATACCCTATCCATTGCGGGTTTATTGCAACATCATTTGACCTCGTCTCTAGACTCTCATACTCATAGGGGCATTAGCATGGCAAGAGCAGAGATTATTGGGGTTCATTCCCCTTGGTCGTTTGGCAGTGGAATTATTTGGAGGTTGTACTAGAATGTGACTGTTCAATCCTGGAGCATGAATGTGATAGGATCTAAGGAGACCTGACATGACACAATGGACATGGGCTATAAAGGGAACTAGAATTTAGTTCCAAAGAGTAATTCGATCCTCTCCAACCACTCCTCTACTTTCACTTTTATTTATTGGTTTTGTGTTTACCCCATAGGGCCTTGGGTGTGCACCTCATATTATGGTGCCAATATACCTCTCTAACGGGCACTCATGGAAGGGGAGGACATGGTCGAAAGGGCCAATCGAGAAGAGGTAGAAACTTAACTCCACGATCCCAAATGAAGGCTAAAGCATCTACATAGGCCTGAAAGACTTACATACCACAAGAGATTCACGCGAAATTGGAAATTTTGGAGGTTGACATTCGCTTTGACTGCAACCTTGTCCTAGATGAGGAAGTCGACGCAGAGCTTTGTCAATGGATTCTAGATACTCTTTCCTCACACTCTAGAGATACGAAGTACAACAAGACCATAGACCTCTACTGGCACATGAAAACTCTCTTGATAAAAATGTTGGCAGAGAGGAATATAGCTCATAGTGAGATTTTGATGCAAATGGAGTACCTTCAATTGAAAATCAAGGTAGTGGACCATAAAATCACTCTTCTTGCAGAGAAAGTAGTAGGTTTGGACCTCAACGCATCGTGTAAAGAAAACCAACATGTTCCTATGGAAGAATCTAATTCTCCGCCTACTTAATTCTATATGTTTAGCTTATTAGTCTTTTGGTTTTCATATATAGTCTATGCTAGGCTAGTTGAGCACCAATGTAGAAGCTAGATCTCTAGACAATGGAAACTCAATTTTTGTAATTTTGTAGACAATGCTTGCTTATATTTTTGTAGATGTAAGAACAGTTTACCTAAGAAACAATTATTCTTTTGTTGTTCTGGTTTTTGAGCGGCAAGCCAACGACACAATAGATGTGTTTTCCTCTTATGTTAATATGAAAAGGTCATTGATAGCTTACAAAAAAAAATCTTGCTCACAGAGAGCATACATGTCATAAGCCAGAATTGAACCTAGGTGGGGAGGATATAATTTATCTTCCCAATCACCCAAGCTAGACCTAATTGACTACCTTAACCAGATATTGTTTAAAATATGTGAAAATAAATTATTAAACTAATAATAAAAAAATTATGATTTTATTATAAGGTTAAATAATATTTTTTGTTGTGTTTTGTATTTCATAACTTTTAAATTAATATTTTACAAAAATAATTACCAAAAAAGTCCTTTACAACCTCTTTTCCAAGAAAATAGAGCATTAGAGTTTTCAAAATAGACATACCAAGGCTATTAGGAGGTTCCACATAGAAACTTAAATGACATAATCCTATAGTACTACTTTCATGATTCTGAACATATATATATATATATATATATATATATATATATATATATATATATATATATATAAAACCTGGTATATATATCAAAAGAGAAAAACCTGGAAAGCCCAAGGCTAATCAATTATATGTCAACATTGATGAAGATTGGAGGTAAGTCTTCCTCTCGATTGGTCTTGACAAATTCTTCACACTGCATTGCATTCACATTGCCTAAATTCTCTTCCTTCACCTTTCGAGGTTGTTCTTCCTCTTTCTTATTGTCACTTCTTTCCTATAACCTCAAAATTTCATGGATGATATTGTCATATTGTTTATCAATATGGTCTGATTTCCCTTTTAGCTAGTTCAATTTGTTGAGGGCGCCATTCCAATGAGCATATCCAATATCACCTATCATGGCTATCAAAGTTATCACATGTTAGTAGATTTACACCATTTTGAAGAGTTTGGTATCGCTAGTTCTCAAAAATCTATTGTCTAGAATTCATTCCAAAATTTCCTCATCAACTTGCATGCCGAGGGTCCAAGAAGAAGTAGGTGAGGATTTTTTCAATAATTTTATGGAAAAGTGACGATGAGGATAGAGTTTTGAAAAGTTGTGAGACACTCTTGTTGAGAAAAAGAAATGGCCTTATTCACCCAATTAACTTGAATGGCTTAAAGTCCAAGAAATAGGTTGGAATTTTTCATTACTTTTATGGAACTTGATGATGACATAAAGTTGAAATTTGGGAGATGGAGAGATGAAGAAAATGGACGTAATAGACAGAGTCGCCGTGTTCAACGGGAGATGGAGAGATGCCGTGATAGACAGAAATGGCCGTGTTGAACGGGAGATGGAGATGGAAAGGTGAAGAAAGTGGATGTATTATTAAAATCACATCTTGGGCGGTGGTCCCGAGAGATGCCGTGAGTAAGCAGGAAACGACGGAATACACAGAAATCGCCGTATTGGACGGAGATGCCGTGAGTAAGCCGGAAACGACGGGAGGTGAAGAAACTCGATAATCAGGGAATTAATTTCACAGCTTTATTCATTACCAAGTTCTTAAAGATAATAACAGGGTTGGTTTCATCAAAAGTAACAAGATACTTTTACAATGGATATAAATGTGTGATCATAATAACAACGTTAATATCCTATCTTTAAAAAATAAATTTGAGTTTTTTGATGTAATTTTTTTTTTTAAATCATAATAATAACAAATATATTATTAAAAAGAATTTGTTTTTACTATATTCTTTTAACATTCATCTCCTTCCCAAAATTTTAAGCATTAATATGCTTTTATAAATTTAAGTTAGTTATTATTAATTTTTTTATTTACTATTTTTTCATTCATTTTGAAATAGTGAATTTTTAATTTATTAATAGTATTATTTATTTAATTAACAAATTAGGTAATAAATAGGTGATAAATAGTTTAGTCATTAAAAATACTTTTCAAATTTGGAGGTTGGAGGAGGTAGAGTATGTATACTTTAAATAAACAAGGGGGTCTCATACATCAATTTGGCATCTAACTAAGTTGTGACCTTAAATAATTATTATTATTATATGTAAAATTTATTGTTAATATGAAATGTAATAAAAAATGGTTAATGGACATTAATTGTAATATTTAAATAAAGGGGTGACATGTGTGGGGGGATTATAATTGATCTTGAATGATAGAAGGAATTGTCATACTCTTGCAGATAGGACATGCCACTAACAAATATCAATTGGGTCTAGCCTGAGTGGTTATAGATAGAGTGTCATCCCCCTACCTAGGTTTTATTCCCATGAGTGACATGTTGAGCTCATAATGAGTATATTGGTGTAACCACTTTGAGCCCTATCGTTGGCCTAACCTTGTGCCTTAGAACCTAGGGTTTACCTTGGGTAGCATCCTCAAAATAAGGGGAAGTGTTTGAGGGTTTTCCTCCATATATGATATCTAGAAAAAAGGATGTGCCACTAACAATGAGGCAAAGGAATCGATGGTCTACTAGGGTCTTAAACTATTAAAGGAATACCTACCTTGAAAGTAATTATTTATTGGAGATTCTACTCTAATTGTTCGGACTCTCTTGTAAGGTAAGATCTCTTCTTCATCAGCTATCTAAATAATCATCTAAATAGCCTTATCCTAGACTCAATATTCTCAAAACACTAACTTGTTCCAAGTAAATGACACCTCAATACATAGGCTAATGTTATGGACAATCTCGAAGCTTCGGTGGAAGAAGAGCTAAAACTTAGGACGAGTAAGAGGCAACACTGGGTATCTCACTCCATTCCATGGATGAAATGTCAATTTTTACATCAAGGTAGCTAGAGGTCCTTGTTTTCCTTCAAAATCGCGTGGTAGGAAAGGAGAATAAAATACCCTCTCAAACCTTTCACAACAATTAAATATTTGTGTGCAAAACACCTAATCCTAATTCTCTTGGGCATGTGAGGCCTAGACTCTCCCACTCACACTCAATTCTCATTGCCTCATCATAATGATCACTCATATGGGGTTTTTCATACATCAACCCTCTCATTCGATGTTGGTCCCTTACTCCTTCACCTCTGAGAGCAACAATATCTCAACCCCTAGTCTCTAACTCTTGTCTAAACTCAAAGGATCCTTAGTCCTGACATATTTTGGACGCCTCTATTGTTGGTACACTCTATCTAGGGAGGTTCATGACCTAAATCATTGTCTCTATCATCATAAAAGATATGTTATGGACACCCATGGTGACCTAACCTACATCGCTCAAAGGTTGGTAAATTGGAAAGCCCAATTGGAAAATTAAATCTTTGAATAAGAGAGGAAGGGGACTACGTTTAGAGAAGAAGTGGAAGGGAATTTGTAGGCTATGGTGAATCATGAAAGAGAAGACAAATCCTCCATGTCTAACCTCTAGATGAAATTCAAGGAACTGGAGGCATCTCTCCTTGTTGTTACAAATTTGTTGGTTTAGATTTCAAGCTTTGTCAACCTTCCAACATAAGACATGATCTCACTTGGACCAATCCACCACAAATCCTCTATGGAACATCTTTAAGAACATGGTATTAAAACCTAAGAGAAGTTCATGGCTAGCGACATATATCTAGGTATTAATTTCTCTTTAAAATGTCTATGTTTTGTCATTTGATATTTAATATTAAAATAATTTATTAAACAATATTCCTACATCCTTTAGGACTTGTGGATTTAGCTACACTTACACAATCATTTTGTAAATTGTGGGAAAATTTTCAATAATTTTATGGAAACTTGGTGATGGTGATAGAGTTGGAAAGTTGTGAGGCACTTATAGAGAAAGGGAAAAAACGGTATTCAAGTAGCTAACTTGAGTGCACTAGGAGCATAGATGCCAAAAAAATATGTGAGTTTTTTTTCAATAATTTTATGGAAGTTTGGCAATGACAATAGAGTTGAAAAATTTGAGGCAATTATAAAGAAAGATAAATTACTATATTCATCCAACTAACTCTAATGCACTAGTGACATAGAGAACCATAAATAGGTTTTTAATAATTTTATAGAAACTTGACTTGGCTAATTGGTATCAATTAATGTCTACATTCCAACCTCAATTGAGTTATAGTTTTGGTCAATAACTTTCTATTAAACAAAGTGTTAAACAAAAAGTATGTGTAAAAATTTTACAATCTTTATTGATAAGATCAAAGTAGATTCCTCTTGATTACCAATTTATTAAGCACCTAATCTATTAAACATTAAAAAAGATAAAAAAATAAAGATACAATTTTATTTTATTTTTAATCCATATATATAGAAAAAGATAAAAAAATAAAGATACAAATCTTTTTAAAAAAAAACCATATATAGAGATTGTAGGATATTATTTTTAAACTTTTTATAAATATTAAAATTAATTTATATGAAAATTAAACATTAGATATTTCTTTTCTCTTTTTTTAATGAATTAATTGAGTCATATATAAAGATTGTAGTATACTATTTTTAAACTTTTTATAAATATTAAAATTAATTTATATAAAAATTAAACATTAGATATATTTTTTTTCTTTTTTTTTAATGAATTAATTGAGGATTGGTAATTAGGTAGAATTGCACTTACTTTACATTGTCATTTAACTCTTAAATTTTTGTTTTAATCTAAGTCCACCATTCACTTGATATTGAGGTGGGTGATATTAACATTATGAATCTCATCAGCCAATCTAACCAGCATATTACACATCTCTTACTATAACATACATTTCATTTTTTTTTATGAAAACAAAAATATTGACAAATATTTTATTTAATTATATATACAAGTAAAACTAATATATTTATATATATAAGAATATTAAAAAGAAAAGATAAAACTAAAATTTGATGTTATATATATTTGTTTATACTAATATATTTATATATATAAGAATATATAAAAAAAAAAAGATAAAACTAAAATTTGATATCATATATATTTATTTATAAATATAAAATAAATATACTTATTTCATTTAAAATTTTATTTAAAAATAAATAAAACAAAACTAATTTTATTTAAAAAAACATAAAACTTATTTTATTTAAAAAAAAACCATAAAATTAATTTTGATTTCAATATTTTGTATAAAGTTGTTTTATAAAATTTTGTAAAAGAAATATGCTTATTTCATTTAGAAAATTAAAATCTAATGATAAAGGTTAATGTGGATTTGGAAGTTTAAATTTTTAAAAAAAAGTTTATAATATTAAAAATTAAAGGTTTAGTTTTTTTGATAAAACTTTAAATTTTTAAAGTGTAATTAATAATTTATTTATGATTTGTAAGAGTTAGATTTCTACTTTTAAAAAATGTAGTTAGATCTTGGACACTAACCTTACTTTTTTATGTTAAAACTCCAGCGCTGGTAAGAGCTGAGAAACAAGAAACGACCATATTCTTTTCTCCTCTATTTCTTAATCAATCTTAAAAAAAAAAGGATCGGCATCAGCATTAACATCTATATATGAGAAGCGTTGAGGGCACAGAAGTCACAGGCTTTGAAAGACGCTGAAGTCGGATTGGAAGAAATGGATCACAACGCTGTATCTATATTGCTTCTCTGCATGCTTGCCTCTCTGCCTATTAATTACTCAACCCCCTCCAACCCATTTTCATATGATCATCCTCAATCTCTGTATGGATCACCTTCTTTTCAACGTCACTCTGATTCCGAAGGTGATAAAAGGGACCTCGATGCTCTCTTGTCGTTCAGAATGTCCATCACATCGGATCCATCTGCCAAACAAACCAGAAGAGTGATCGCCATTGACCTCTCTACTTCAAGATTCCATGGAGGACTCAAAGGTACCCTTTCCCGGTCTCTTGGCAACCTTTCACTATTGGCTACTTTGAATCTTTCTGGTAATTCTTATTTGATGGGACCAATTCCACCCGAGATTGGTCAGCTTAAAGCGTTGCAAATACTTGACCTCTCTAACAATTGGCGCGGCGGTTCTATTCCAGTCGAGTTGGGCCAGCTTAAAGCGTTGCGAGTACTTGACCTCTCTTTCAATTCTCTCGGCGGTTCTATTCCAGTCGAGTTGGGCCAGCTTAAAGCGTTGCGAGTACTTGACCTCAGCTACAATGTGCTCAACGGTTCTATTCCAGTCGAGTTG
Source organism: Picea mariana (assembly GCA_032191745.1). Taxonomy (NCBI): domain Eukaryota; kingdom Viridiplantae; phylum Streptophyta; class Pinopsida; order Pinales; family Pinaceae; genus Picea; species Picea mariana. Next base: position 18,859 of record JASDQU010815784.1, read on the forward strand.
GGCAAGCTTAAAGCGTTGCGAGTACTTGACCTCAGCTACAATGGGCTCGGCGGTTCTATTCCAGTCGAGTTGGGCCTGCTGCAGAAACTTGAGTCCCTGCTTCTCGAAGGCAACCAATTCTCATGCAATATACCACGTCAATTAGGTAATTTGACACAACTTACACAACTATCAATTTCTGGCCTGAATATTTCTGGTTCTATTCCTTCTCAAATATTCCGGAGTCCCCTCTCCTATCTATCTCTTCGTCTTAGCCTCACAGAAAGCATACTTAAAACCATTACCAATTTGACCACGCTGACCCACTTAGGTCTTTACCAAATTGGAGTCACCAAAGTACTAGACCTCTCTAAGACTGGGCTCAACGGTTCTATTCCAGTCGAGTTGGGCCAGCTTAAAGCGTTGCGAGTACTTGACCTCTCTGACAATTGGCTCGGCGGTTCTAATGGGTCCGGCGGTTATAATGGGCTCGGCGGTTCTATTCCAGTCGAGTTGGGCCAGTTTAAAGCGTTGCGAGTACTTGACCTCTCTGACAATTGGCTCGGCGGTTCTATTCCGGTCGAGTTGGGCCATCTTAAAGCGTTGCGAGTACTTGACCTCAGCTACAATGTGCTGCTCAACGGTTCTATTCCAGTCGAGTTGGGCCAGCTTAAAGCGTTGCGAGTACTTAACCTCAGCTACAATGAGATTGGCGGTTCTATTCCAGTCGAGTTGGGCCAGCTTAAAGCGTTGCGAGTACTTGACCTCAACAACAATGGGCTCAACGGTTCTATTCCAGTCGAGTTGGGCCAGCTTAAAGCGTTGCGAGTACTTGACCTCTCTGACAATTGGCGGGGCGATTCTAATGGGCTCGGCGGTTCTATTCCAGTCGAGTTGGGCTTGCTGCAGAAACTTGAGCACCTACTTCTCGAAGGCAACAAATTCTCATGCAATATACCACGTCAATTAGGTAATTTGACACAACTTACACAACTATCAATTTCTGGCCTGAATATTTCTGGTTCTATTCCTTCTCAAATATTCCGGAGTCCCCTCTCCTATCTATCTCTTCGTCTTAGCCTCACAGAAAGCATACTTAAAACCATTACCAATTTGACCACGCTGACCCACTTAGGTCTTTACCAAATTGGAGTCACCAACATACCTAAAGACATTGCCAAACTAAGTAAGTTGACGTACTTGGATCTGTCTGAAAATAAACTCACTAACATTCCAGATATTGCTGATTTGACCAAGTTGACATACTTGGATCTGAATGGAAATAAACTCACTAACATTCCAGATATTGCTAATTTGACCAAGTTGACATACTTGGATCTGAATGGAAATAAACTCACTAACATTCCATATATTGCTAATTTGACCAAGTTGACCCACTTATTTCTTGCTGGAAATAGGATCACTAACATTCCTGATTATATCACAAATTTGAGTAAATTGAGTCTTTTATGGTTGGATGATAATATGCTCACCGGTACCATACCTAAAGCCATTACCAATTTAGGGAACCTTGAAGTCCTTGACTTATCGAACAATAATCTTAATGGTAGCATACCTGAAACCATTACCAATTTAAGAAAACTTACAGAGCTTTCTCTCTCAAACAACAATCTAATAAACACAATTCCTACAACTATAGGAAAGCTTCATTCATTAGAGTACTTAAATTTACATTCAAACAAATTAATTGGACATATCCCATATAGCATAGGTCAATTGAAGAGTCTCTATCAACTAGACATATATAATAATAGTTTTTTAGGAAGTATTCCCGAGAGTATTAATGGTTTGGTTTCATTAAGCATATTAGATCTATCAGAAAACAACTTGGAGGGACCAATTCCTAATGGCATTGGTAATTTCACTTCTATGACAATTTTTTCTGCTCATTCTAATAAGTTTTCTGGGACATTGCCTGCATCTTTGGCCAATTGTACTCAGCTTCAGTTGTTGGATTTAAGGAAAAATGGATTGACCGGAGAGCTTCCTCAGTACTTTGCATTTTTTCATGACTTGGGAGCTTTAAGCCTTGGTTATAATAATTTGAATGGTTGTATTCCTCAATGGATCACAAATCTCACCAACTTGCATGTGTTGGATTTATCCAACAACAAATTCAGTGGAAGGATACCAACTCATCTTGAGAGACTCTCCAGATTTGCAAATGTGTCAGATGATATTCAATTATATGAGGAAATGGAAATTGACATGAAAGGAAGTGAGTATAATCTGACATATCTGTTGCCTACAAACACTATATTTGATTTGTCTTGTAATAATCTTACAGGAGAAATCCCTGCAAACATAGGAAGCATGAGTATATTACGACTGTTGAATCTATCCGGGAATCAACTGGAAGGACAAATATCTACATCTCTTAGTAGGATATCTACTTTGGAGCAACTGGACTTGGAAAAAAATAATTTGGGTGGACTAATTCCAGAAGGTCTCTCTAAATTATCAATGTTGGCTTCTTTTGATGTTTCATCTAACAATCTCTGTGGGCCAATCCCAAAGGGAACACAATTTTCCACTTTCAATGTAACATGTTTTGAGAAGAACGAATGCTTGTGTGGGTTTCCTCTACCACCATGCAAACGAAAAGATAATCCAAATAAAACATCCATTGGAGACAATGGTGATAAGAGTAATGCTAAGAGGGGATGGTTAAGTTATGTGGATGAAGAGGCGTCCTTGATAGAATTAGCGTTGGGATTGGGGATTGGATTTGGTGGAGTTGTTGCTATGTTCATCGCTTGGGACAAAGCAAGGTGTTGGTTGATGGGTTGGCCCTCCAACAACACACAAAGACCTTTTTACGGACTTTACCGATTTCCAACATAGCTGAAGAGCACTTGTGCATATGCCTCAATGTATTAGTCTATGATTTTTTACTATTGTCTAATGTTTGAACATGGTTAAGCAACCTTTCCCTTTTATAATTGTTGATATGTAAATATATTTACATATGTCATGAATATGTTATAATTTACTATGTAAGAACGACACTACTCAAAAGTACCAGACGATTTTGATAAAAGATATAGTTGAATTATAGAATATGGTTTTTTGTTTTTGTACTCAAATGTATTCATATAAGAAGTACACCACACAAAAGTATTGGATAATTTTGTTAAAAGATATGGCTTTTTGTTTTTATACTCAGATTTTGAAATAAACTTAGATATAATTGCTTTTCAATTTTTCTTCAACCTTTTGAATAGTATAAAATTTCTCAATTACTATTTAATATATATATATATATAAATTTGAAATATTTTATAAATTTAAAAAGAAATTCATTTTAAATTTTTATAGTATTTTATTTATAAAAAAAAATAATTGAGATTCATAATTTATGTTAGAATAACCAAACACAATTAAAAATTAAAAGGTTTGATAAGTTATTTGTTAAGTTATTTTCTAAGAAACCAAATAAAATACATCGGACATTGGTTCATAAAATCAAGAAGTTTGTTGAGTTATTTTTGAGAGGCTTGATAAGTTATTTTCTAAGATTGATAAAATATCTTCGGACATGATTCATAAAATCAAGAAGTTTGTTGAGTTATTTTTGAGAAGTCAACAAAAGGTTGGGTGAAATTATTTTTTAAGAAGTCAACAAGAATGAAGACTTTGGATGATTAAGTGCCATTTTTATTTTTATTTTTTAATTTATTCATTTTTAATGATTGATAAGAATAATTATACATATTATTGAAAAAATATTAATTTGTATTAAAATAATATAAAAA
>JASDQU010815784.1:22681-33277 GCA_032191745.1 Picea mariana
ATTTTGTTATGCATTTAGTTGAATATTAAAATAAGATTTAACAATTAATTTTATTAAATATATAATTAAATAGGGTGAGTCTGGGGTGGGGCTTGAAATTGTGTATTTAATGGGGTTTGAAATTGTGGGTGGAGCTTGAAACTGTGTATTTAATGGGATCCAAAACTATGGGTAGGAGATGGGTGGCATAGGGGATGTGGGATGAATGCATAGTTCCACTTCCCAACCCCATTCACAACTAGACAATATATAATTAAATACTGTGAACATGAATTTGGGGTGAAACTATGTATTAAGGAGTGAATGCACAATTTTACCCCCCACTCCCACCTTATTTAGGGGTGGGGGGGTGAAATTGTATGTAGGAGATTGGGGTGGGGGGAAAAATTATGGGTGGGGATGTGGGCAAGGGGTGAATGCACAATTTCACCTTCCACCACCATCTTATTTAATAAGGTGGGAGTAGTAAGTGAAACATTGGGTGGGGGTGGTGAATGACACCATGCATTTCAAAATGAAAAGTTTCACCCCTCAACCCCATAATATACAAATAAATAGGGTGAGCATGGGGGTGGAGGGTGAAATTATGCATTGAAACTATGGGTGGGGATGTGGGCAAGGGGTGAATGCATAGTTTCACTCGTCACTTCCACCTTATTTAAGGGTGGGGGTGAAATTGTATGTGGGGAGTGGGGGTCGAGGGAGAAATTATGGGTGGGGGTACAAGCACAGGATGAATGCATAGTTTCACTCTCCACCCCACTCTATTTAATAAGGTGGGGTAGTAGGTGAAACTATGGGTGGGGGTGGTGGGTGAAACCATGCATTTTAAAATGTCTAGCTTCACCAACCACCACCATAATATACAAGTAAAGAGGGTGAGCATGGGGTGGGGGGTGAAGTTATGCATTTAATAGGGTGAGGGTGATAGGTAAAACTATGGGTAGGGGATGAAACTGTGAATTTTATATGATGATCATCCATCTTTGTATGACCATATTCCCGTTGGTTTAACTTTAATTTTGAATGCATGGTAGAATAAGGTGAATTCATATTATCATCAAGGTACCCCCAGAATAAAAGGGACCTTGATGCTCTCTTATCATTCAAAATTACATCACATCCAATCCATCTAGCTCACTTTCCAATTGGATAGATAATAACTTCAAGAACATATGCTCATGAGTCATGGTTTGGTACTAGTTGTAGATAACACACCAAAATATTGGTCTCCATAGACCTCTCCCAGTCCTTATTGGAAGGTACCCTTTCTCCATCTCTTGGAAACTTCTCATTATTGGGCACTTTGAATATTTTTTGGTAATTATTATTTGAGAAGAAGAATTCCACCAAAGATTGGGTACATGAAAGCATTTCCAATTCTTTCCCTAAGATCTGATCTACTTGTGGGTTCTTTTCTAGTGGAATTGGGATTGTTACAAAAACTAGAGTACCTGATTCTCAAAGGCAACAAAATCTAAGGAAGTATACCATGCCAGTTGGTTAATTTGACACAACTTACACACATATCGAATCACAACCATAATATTTGAGGTTCTGTTCCTTTTTAAATATTTTGGCTTTCCCTCTCCTCTTTATCTCTTAGTCTTAACCTCAAAGGGAACATATTAAATACATTGTCAATTTCAAAAAAATTACCTTTCTAGCTCTTTCATACAACACAATCACTAGAAGCATATTTAAATTCATTATTAATTTAACCAAGTTGACTCACCTAAATCCTCAAACAAACATGATCACCAATAGCATTCTTATAGCCATTCCCAATTTGGGTCAATTGACTTACCTAGATCTTCAGTCAAACATGCTCATTAGTTGGATCCTTGTAAGCCTTGTTAATTTGAGTAATTTGTCTTCCCTAGATCTTACTGGTAATTTAAGAAATATTGAATCCCTTTACCTTTCAAATAATAATTTGATAGACACAACACTATGAGCCATAGAAAATACTCATTCATTGAAGGACTTGCATTTGGATTCAAACAAAAACACCAGGCATATCCCATATAGAATATGTCGGCTAAAGGCTCTCATTAGACTAAAAACATATAATAATATTTTTGTGGTGATATTCCTAATAATATGAATGGTTTGGTTTCACTTGACATATTAGATCTATAAAAAAACAACTTGGAGGGATCGCTTCCTAACATCATTAGCAATTGCACTTCCATGATAGTTTTCTCTGCTCATTCTAATAAATTTTTCAGGATGTTACCCACATGTTTGGCCCACTGTACCTTGCTTTAACTACTAGATTTAAGGAAAAATGGATTGACAAGTGAGTTTCCTTGGTACTTCACATTTTTTCATGACTTAAGAGATTTAAGCCTTAGTTACAATAATTTGCATGGTTGTATTCCTTATCACATCACAAATCTCACCAAGTTGCATGTGTTGGATTTATCCAACAATAAATTCAATGGAAGAATACTATCATATCTTGAGAGACTCTCTAGATTTGTAAATGTGTTAGATGATCATAAATTATTTGATAAAATATAAATTGATATGAAAAGAAGTGTGTATATTTTGTCATATCTATTTTCTATAAACACTATAATTGATTTGTCATGCAATAATCTTACAGGAGAAATCCTTGTAAGCATAGGAAGTATGAGTTTCTTGTGATTATTGAATTTATCTCAAAATCAATTGGAAAGGAAAATATTTTTATCTCTTAGTGGGATATCTACTTTTGCGTAGTTGGACTTAGAAAAAAATAATTATAGTGGATCGGTCCCTGAAGATCTCTATAAATTACATGAATCAGTTGTTTTGGATGTTTCATCAAACATTCTGTGTTGGAAAATCCTATCATGTTCATAATTTTCCACTTTCTCTATATCATCATTTCAAAGAATAAGTGCTTATGGGATTGACCTTTAGATCCATGCAATGACAATGAAATACAAGTGAGAAAAGGTGATAATGCTAATAAGAGTAATAAAGTACGAGTGGGATGGCAAGTCATATGGATGAAAGTATGTCATTGATAGTACCGGGAATTGTATTTCGGGGAGTGGTTATTGTGTTTATGTTATGGAAGAGAGCTAAATATTGGGTGGTTCCCAAAAACATGCCACAACCTTTTTTGGGTATATCGATTCCCTACATATTCAAGGCTTGCTAGGCTCCAAGGTTCCAACCCATTATGCCAAAATATAATGTGTGTGATGAATTAATAAGTTTTATTACCTCCTAAATAATATTGACATATTTAAAAAAAATTATTAGCATATATTTTGACATATAAAAAATTTGAATTTTACTTATTCGTAATTTTAACTTATTATTATATGTTTTTAATAGAAGCATAATTAAGAGGTTCAAATTTTATTATTTTTGTTTAATCATATGTTTTTAATGGGGCATAAGTGAGAGATCCGAGGTTTAATAATTTTTCTAACTTATTTTTAGAATCATATATACATTCAAATAATTATCATGAAATATATATAACAAAGTAAATTTCAACTTAAATTGGTTCTAATTAAAATATTCCCTATAGGTAAATAGCTCAAAATTTTATATATATATATATGTGTGTGTGTGTGTGTGTGTGTGTGTGTGTGTGTGTGTGTGTGTGTGTGTGTTATATGTATATTCCCTCTAGAAGTCGAGTATATTATATGTGTTGTCCCCCTCTTAGTGTTTTTCATCTATATTCTAGTATCTTTACATATTTGGAGCTTACGTAGCAAAGGCCCTCCTAGTTCTCTAGGTTTTTCTTGCATCCTTGTCTTTCTCCATTTGGGGTATGTTTCTCTGGTTTTTTTGGGCACTAGCCACTCAGATATCCTTTAATCTGGCATAATAATTTATGTTCCATTTGCACCGTAGGGGGTCCTCTTTTGTGTGTTGGAAATATGGCTTCATTTGTGTTATTCCCTCTATACCCCAGCTTGAACCTTGGAATGCCCTTGTCAAGAGATGACATCATATTTTTCATCGATGTGTTGTTCTCATGGATTAAGGGAAAACCCAATATTTTAAAATGTTTCTTAGAAGATATGAAGAGTCCATGCAATGCAACACAACCTCCCTTTTTTCAGTGACTTCTAAGGTCCATGAAAATGAACATTAGTGCACTTCCAAAAATGTTATAATCATGAATACCCTGGTTTAGCAAAAGCATAAAACTGATGTATGGGAGGGAGAATGCAATATGTTGAGGAATATGGTCATTAATCTAAGTAAAGACACCCACTTTGCAATTTATGTTCACAGGATGTCAACAAATTCAATCCAGACAAACTTTAAGAAGGAAGACACAGTTCACCAAATGATGGAGGACATGGATCTTGGAAACCAAAACTCCCTTCCTTCCAACATTTGATAGAAAGAAGCCAATAGTCACCATGTATTTCGCTAATCTCTATGTTCAATACAACAATTAGAATTTTAAGGAGTTTTTAAAAGTTGTATACCTGTAAGTATATATCTAAGAAGCTTTGGGATGTATCAATTGTGGACTTTTACAAGTTATGTTTTGTGGGATATGAAAGATGTCACCGTTACTTGAAAACTCAGGATAGTTGTTTTTGTACTTCTAAGTTTCTTTTATAATAACAAATTTCCCAATTTATATATATATATATATATATATATATATAATTTGTAATATTGATTTTAAATTAATTTTAAAAAAAATATAACAATAAAAATTTATTGCTATATTTTAATTTATAGAAATAAATACATTTTATAATTTAAGAAAATAATAACATATTATAAAAAAATATATAATAATAAAAATACAAATCAATTGAATTTAAAAATACATATATTAATAAAATAATACTTTAATTATATTTTAGTTCCCAACCAATCAAATGTGACAATGATTTTAGTTCCAAATCTATCAAACATGTGAGAGTGTTAGTGATTAAATCTTTAGATGTGTAAATCTCAAATTTATGTCCTAATTTTTTTTATCTTTTTATATATTTATATTTGATATTTTAATTTTATAAATCTAGATTAATTGTTGGATAATCCACAGTTGGTGTCATTTTTTTCATCGACATTTCGAATCCGAATCGGGATTCATCATCAGGACTAATCGTCAGGACTAATTTTATAAATCTAATTTAAACTAATTTAAATTAAATTAATATTTATTTTTATCTTTTTATTAGGTTGGTAGGCATCTTTTTTATTGGAAAGTGTCAGATTAAATGAACTTTAATGATACATTGGTCATGTGGAGAGGATGTAATAAAATGGAGATATCTTTGGTTGCATCCATTAAAGGAAGGGGTTGGATTTAATACCTTAATGCCCTTGTAAATTGTAATGTTGGTGTTAGCTATTAGTGAGAAAGATTAGGATTGATTAGCAATTTCCATATCCATCGACAACCTCCTAATTAAAATGTTTTGACACATTTTAAAGGTTGATTGTGTTACCAAGGCAGGATTAAGACTCGATTGTGTTACCAAGGTAGGATTAAGATTGATCAATGATTTCCATATCCTAATTAGAATTCTCTACCACATTTCCAAGGTCGATTGCATTTATGTGACATAGTGAGTCCACAGTTTTCATATCCCAATACATTGGTGTGACAATTTCCCTCTATTTCCACTCCCAGTTTCAAAATTCAATTGCCTCCCCAACCATGTTTTATGTTGGTTATTTCCATTCTCCAGTACATGGCATGAATTTCCCTATATCTCCATTCCATGACTGTTTCAATTTTCAACCATAAACCAATCATTTCAGTTTTCAAGTGTGATCTGGCATGAGAGAAGCAAAAACAAATTTTAAATATGTAATGGAGAGATGAGATGATATCCATTTTTTTTTATCGTTTTTTATTTTATTTGTATTTTTGGTTAATTCTTTTTTTTTTTTCCTTTTTTTCTATGTTTTAACTATTTGGCCAACCGATTATTACCAAATGTAGAGTAGAAGATAAAATAATTAAAGATGATTAAAAATATTTAATTACTATCATTTATTTATTTATGTTCATTATATTACATTATATTATTGATATTTAACAATGTTTTTTTTTTTATAAGTATTCTATATTATCTATGGACAAAATTTACAAATAAGCATGTAGGTGAGGCCTCGTTGTTCCAGATCCACAGATACCATGATAGTATCTTGGGCATAAAACCATCAAAAACCAAAAATTATGCATGCCCCTAAGGGGAAACCAGGATTTGTCATGAAGTAATTGAGTTAAAAGCTTAAAACCATAGTTCATATCAAGTCCTTATGTATCAAGATTGTTCATTGTAGCTTTAAAAACTAGAAAGCATAGTAAAAGCCTATAAACTAAGAAGCAAAATCATTGATCATGCCAAAACTGGGAGCAAGTGTGACCTGGATTTCCTCGTCGAGCATCTGCATATGAACTTTCAGGACCCGCAGGGTTCCCTGTCGGGGAAAGAAAGTACTTCCTTAGTGTTTATCTAGCCAAGTAATCACCTCAACCATATATGCACTCTGGATCTCTAGGGCTTCCAGGCTACTTTTCAACTAGCGAAAGTCCTACTCCTTGGGTAGCATACACATGGCCACCATGGTTTTGGTGTGCTAATAGATCTCAAGGGTGCAGTGTAACTTCGATTTTCTCATCCGATTACAACCCATATTAGGAATAAAAACTCCCACCTGAAACTCAACCTCATCATCTTCTTTAAACTCCCTAATTAATTGAACATCAGCTTCAAGTTGATACATTTTAGCTTTGTCTTCCTCCAGGACAAAGTCCTCATAAAATTCAACAACATCAATGGTCGCATTTGCAGCATGAGAATGATACGCAAAGGAAGAACGAGATTTCCATCCTCTGGGATTCATGACTAGACCAACAAGAGGTATTAATAAGCATGTCAAACCATCAAGAAATGAGAGGTAATGACCTGTATACCAAAGCAGAATAGAACCATATGCATTACCATCACAATCCCAATTTAACATACTTAAATCTTGAATGAATTTGACCAGGAAATCATCAGTTTCTTCCTTAATCATTATGATCAGGAGCGGTCAAATGATTTGAAGTTGTGGCCACAGGATCTTCTTCATGCCGAAGATCATAATCATCATCTGAAGGAAGTTCCCCATTTCCATTTCAATTACCTGATATGAACAAGAGTACAGAGGAAACCTCATTAAGTTCATGTGAGTGCAGAGGATCAGCTGAGCACCTGTATTCCCACACCTTGCCATAATCCCCCCCTGTACCATCTAAACTCGAAAGGACACCCTCCAGGTTGTTCGAATTATCCAATTTTATCCTTGAGGTGACATGTTGAGATCCCATAGCCACATGTTGAGAGCCTACATCCACTTGGTCATGAGAGCTATCAAGCACCCCATCCAGGGAATGGATATCAACTTGAGCTAGAGAGATATATGATTGTTGAAGATAAGGGTGAGAGAGATCATACCAGCTAACATCGATAGACGTTGAGTGATTTTCAAGGCCAACATTAGCTAGAATATCGACAAATTTGTTCGCCTCACACTTGACATGTGAGGGAACAAGACATGAGATGTTTAGAATGAGAGTGCTCACCAGTACAATCAGAGCTTCCAATAGCCAATGGGTGGAGAGTTTTTAGGGTTAAGAGCCCCATTGTAGTTTGGTATTAAAATGGATGATGAGTTGGGATTCCCCCTCAATAATGAGTTGATGGAAATGGTACTTGTGGGCGATTTTTAGGCCTCTGATAAGGGCCCAAAGTTCAACATCATTGTTGGAATTGATGCCTAGGTAACTACAATATATGTGAAGAATTTGACCATTACTATCTTTGAATATGCCTTCATAGTTGGATGGACCTGGATTGTCTTTGGAAGCACCATTGAATTTCATTTTAATGCATCCAAGCGGGGGGGGCCATGAAGCAAGGATGGAAGGTTTTGGAGGGAGAACAGGGGAAGTGAGAGAGGGTGAGAGGGTGGAAGGTAGACAAAAGGATAAAATGTTGCTTTCTTGAGGAGAACATTGAAAGTATGTAGGGTCCCACTTTTCTTTGGAGATGGTATCCTTAATGTTCTACTTGATCCTACCCCAAATTTCCTGTAGTGCTTGGGATTTATCTTTGAATATTTTGTAATTATGCTCCTTCCAAATTTCCCAAAGGGTGAAACCTAGAAAGAGCTTCCATATTTAATTTAGTATCAGGTTGGTATAACAAGCCTCTCTTTACAAGGAGATGGTGGATCTAATATAATTCTTGATTCGATCTGATTGCTTGAAACGGGTAGCACCATAGTCCCAAACAATGTTGTTGAATGAACGTGTTGAGAAGGTGTTCCATGGACTCATTGTTCTTAGAGTAGAGAACACATAACCCCGATCCCTGGAAACCTCTTCTTCATATATGATCCTAGGTGAGAATCTTTGTGTGCACAACTTTCTAGAGGAAAGTGGCAACTTTAGGCCACAAACACCTTTTCCATACTTTCTTCCAGATGACCTCCTTGAGGATATCAAAGAGGTGAGAGGCTAGATGATAGGATTATTTGAGGGTAAAGTTTCTAGCAGGTTGATAGCCCCATATGAGCTTGTCTAGTTGAGAGGAGACTTTGATTTTCCGTATATTTAGGAGCTCCAAAAGGGTCTAAAGAAGGGGGCATTGTTGTAGGGGGATGTGGTCTAGATCTGTATACCAGGTGTACCAATATGGAGCAGTTGATGTGGTGGTTCAATAGTTGTTGACCTATTGAACAAGGAGGGTATATAGAGGAATTTTTAATTGATTTAGATTTTGTTCAGATTGAAATGTTGGGATATGCTACTATGAATCCTCCCAGAAGAGAGCTTCTTGTCCATTGTGTATTTCCCAGAAGTTGTGTTGTTGAATTAGCCATTGATTTTTCCAAGATGAATTCCAAATGAGGAATCCATAGGTGGTGTCCATCATCCTTTTGAGCTCTAAGAGGTCTAACTAATATGCATACTTTTGTTTCCAGAGGATGCTCTATAATTCCCCTTTTTCCACTATAGCCATCTCCACCAAGTTTTTGCTCCCATATTTGTATTGAGAACCTTTGAATCCATAAGACTGAGACCTCCCTTAGACTTTAGTAGACATATGGTATTCTAGGCCACCAAGGCCCATTTTTTGAATATTGATCTCCTTTCCAGAGGAATTTTCTCTAAATAATTCTGACTTCCCTTAGAATTCTTTTTGGGGCTATGCTAGCGGGAAAAACTCCCCTATGACTACACCAGGGTTTAGAATGTAGGCAGATCAATTAACTGTCTAAAATTCAAATACTTCTCTAACTACCCCAAACATACCAAAACTCATACAAGAAATGAAAAGATGAGGTAGATCGGCTAACTATACCTCTACTTTGCGTCTGGTGATGATCCCCTCGTGCTTGGAAGTTTTTCTGACTGCACGCCTCCTCCCAGGGCTGACCTGCATCCAAATATTGACAAATACAAAACGACAAGCATGTTATTCCGTATACAAATTAGGTTTAGGTGTTAGAATGTCAAAACATAAACCAATAAAAGAATTCAATACACCATGATTTGGGACATGAAAAGTAATTCTTTTATTAATAAATTAATGATTGTACCTTTACAATCAAATCTGACTACCGTTCCGCGAACTTGGTCCAGGCTCCTCTTCACCAAGCTCCAAGTGCACCTTTGTATAAGCTTCTCCTCTCAACCTTCTAATATCTTCTTGGGAAGTAAATGGGTTCTGATGGAGGAAGAAGGGCTAATGATGGAATGCAAAGGCAATTCTCACAAAAGCGCTACAATAACTTGGGCAAGGAGGGGATGTGAAATCGGGCAGAGTTTCATTGTTCTTATGACATAATAAAACACATTGTCATGATACTTCACTTATCATTCTAATCTCAAGTTTTAAATTCACAACATAGGCTCACTTACAATGTCCATTTGAATGTTCATTAGAATCTGGAACTAAACATAAGCACCCACTATAGTATTATGTTGTCAATATCACCATACTAACCTACATAATGATTAAGTACAATGCACAACTTCCTCCTTCGCACTACACTCTCTCTAGGCTCAAGACTCTTTCCCACTCACTCCTAAGTATAGAAGCAATGCAAGTGCATAAGCTATGCTCTTAAGATAGTAAAAATTCAATGGTACGCCACACCAAACTCTCCATTAACTATGTAATATTTTTCTAGCCAATGGTAAATTTCTGCATGACCTCCCCTTTCTAGAGAGTAAGTATCACTAGAAAGGTCTTGAATCTTCTCACATACACATCATATAATACCCATAAATTAGGAGTAGGACTCATCCCTAGTTTCCACTCTTAACATAAACACTATGGTAAATTTAAAATTTGTTAACCTTCTCATGAAAGTAACCTTTCGCAAGTGGTTAATGTCTTTCTTGTAACAATGACTTATCATTTACTCTTAGAATTACTAAGGTTAGATCATCTTTAAGTGGTACTGTACAAGCCATACTTAGGATTTATAAGGTTAGATTCTTCCTTATTATCACTACGAACCATGCTTGTGACTATGTTTTCATTTGAAATCAACTTTACTTGAGGTCTTCCACTTACTTACAAAGTGGAGGATAACCCCTAAGTCATT
>JASDQU010815785.1:15630-32950 GCA_032191745.1 Picea mariana
TAACTCATGATTAAGCGTCGTCGGGGTTTCGCGCCTCGGCGTTCGCCAAACCCAAATTTTTGTTGTCATAGCCCCAAGAGCCGAGAATGCGAGGTCCTTTTTGGATAACCCACGTCAAGGATTAAAGGCAAAAGCTAACCGTGGTAAAAGTTGTTATCGGCGTTTCGCCACTCTGAACTATCTTTTTCGAAAGTTACAACGTCTAAACCCCGACTCACGAAGTCGCAATGTAATTATAACGTGATTAATTAATCTTTTAATCCAAGATTATCTTTATTTTAATTAAGTCATGTTATCGCTATCTCGCGGTTTCGCGGTTTGGCATGTAAATCTCCCAGAAACTTATCTTCGAAGCTCTGAGTCCCGATATGGCGAAAGTAATAATTATAAATTTAATCAAGCCTCAAATCACGATTACCTTTTATTAACCTAAATCGCTCTTCGCCGTCTCGGGTGTTGAAGACTCAAAATGTTAAAGGAAAATCCCCGATATAGTGAGTAGCGAGATGTTGATTAACGTTGGCGAGACGGGATTAATTAAACTAAATCAAGACATATTCCGCGCTTCGAGGCTTCCATGATTCGCAAGGAAACCTTTTCACTCCATACGCCAACTGACTTTTAAACCGCCAAAATTTATGACATTAATGAGGAAATAGGGTAAATCTATTAATACGAGATTGGATTTTTACGGCAAAAATTTATTTCTAAATATGATTGGATAGGCTTGTTTTCGAAAGGTACCGATTTTTCGAATATATATAAGAGCTACGTTTCATTATAACAAATGCATTTTCACAGCACGCAGAGCTCATCACTTTTGAGTAAATTGACTTCTGTATGTATACGCAGTTCTATCGCAGAAAAGCTAAAACGCAAGCTTCAACCATGGCTCCACGGAAAGAAGCAAAGGAAAATGTTGAGATTTTAGGACAAGGCTCAGACAATGTCTCCAATACTTCACCCCGAAGCATTGACTCGGTCCCTAACTGGTCATTTGTTTCAGGCATTCTGCAATCAGAATTGGTGGATTATTCCGACGACTCTGATGACAATGAAAGAGATGATATAACCACCAAATACAAAATAGTCGTCCAATCCGGAATTCACAGAGTAGCAGCCAAGCCACAGTTGCTTCCGTATTATGACATGCTCTGATGGGCGTTGGACCATGTGGACATACCGACCAGGACTATCATGAACGAGCAGAGGGTCACCGTTGGGACTTTTAGGCCTTAGCATCTTCAAACCATGTATAAGCTACCCACGATGTCCGACCACACATATGGCGCTGATTTCTTGGAGGAATTCAAGGAGAAGGAGTGCGTACAGTATGATAAAACCATGTCCGGTTTGATAAAGGATTGGGTTTCTCGCATCACAAAGTTCAGAGCTAATGACCAAGGCATTTATTCAATCTCTTCATTAGAACCGCAGTATAAATATGTGGCCATGATGACATGCTGATTATATGGGAAAGAGGACACATCACATTTTTTCCTTGCATGGGTGCCTCTAATGTTTCGGGTCACAGAAGGTTGCTCCTTTGATTGGGCAAAGATGCTTTCGGATAGCTTGACCAATCGGGTCACAGAGTATCGGGAGAAGAATGAGGCTGGGAAGGCGTCGTTGTTCTTCATGTCCATGTACACTATGGACACAATTTGTTCTATGACACCATTCCCATTGATGAGCTGGAGTTGGACTCCGGCCGTGGAAGAACCCATACATGTATATCATGCAAAATTATGGGAAAAAAAAGCATAAAATTTCGCTTATGAAATTTTTAAATGGGTGATGGTGCCCCTGCATGTCACCATTTTTGGTCACCTGCCACCCCGGATCTCGGATAGCATAGTGAAAAATTTGAGCAGCATCGTAGATTAGTATGTGGAGGTAGAATTTTCATACCTCAGAGTTTTCGGGGCCTCTGTTCCCCCACATGCGCTACCATTGTTTATTCCAGACAAGCTAGCTTGTCGCGAGGTTGCCCGGCAAACGGTAAGTGGCGGTGTGAGAAAAGAGCTTAAAGGGTACTCGAAGAAGTTATGGCCGTCTTTTCCCATTCGTTTGAATTCTTATTCTTTATTAGATTTAGGGCATGCCAAAGCCGAGGCTGCAGCCCTGGAAGACCTAAATTTGGTCTCCATTGAATACAAGAAGATTGTGAACAATCATTTTGCTAATTGCGGGCTCAAAAGATTTGAGCATGAGAATTCACCCTCGGATGACATTTTCCAAGGGGCGAGGTCCTATGAAGAAATTCTATCCTGGATTCAATCTCTGGCACCCGAGGAAAGAGCTGATGTATTGAAGTTCTAGGAACACCGATGTAGCTGTCTTCCAGCTGTGTTGTGAGGTGAGGGTACAAGCGTTTCAGAGACAAAACAGAAAGATACTGAAGGTTCTAAGGATGCAACTCCCAACCAGGGAAAACACCAAGGCGAGGGGGAACAAATGAAGAATCCGAAAGCAGAGAAAAAGAACCCAGACTCACCGAAGAAACAAAATCCCGAGACCGGGATAAAGACTCCAGAACTGTCGAAGAAGCATATTCCGATAGACACTCCAGGAAAATCGGTGAAACAGATTGGAGACCCCATCACTTCAGTCACCCCCTTGCAGTCGACGCAGGTAAATATCCATGAAGGCTGGATATTCAACGAAGAGCTGAGGCGCATAAGAGTAGAAGAACTCCCTCCTAATGAATTTTTCTTCGATAAAAAGAGAAAGGCAGTAGTGAAAAGGGAATTTTATCAAGAAGGGGAGTCGACTGCCAAGAAATATAAAGTCATAACTGAGGGAAAGGACAAGAAAAATGAGCAATTCACCACCGAGATAGAAGGGACGCTAGGAGCCTATGCTTTGGCAAATTAGTTTTCAGTTGGGCTCCTAAAAAACCAACTCAAAAGAAAAAATCGCCTAATTAAGACCCTCAAAGCCAGAATGGCCACATCAACAGAGAATGCTAAAGATCAAGCGGGCGTGGGGATAGAACAGGCCAGATTGGCCGACAAAAATGAAATAGAGATGCTCAAGACTAAGACTAAGCTGGAAGTCCGAGATAGTAGGATGCAAGCGAGCCAGCAGAGAAATTTGATCGAGCAACTGCAAGCTAGGGTGGAGATCGCCGAGAGCAGAATGATAGACATCGGGATTTTCAAATCCCAGGCAATCGAGATCTGAAGTAGGACTTCTGCAGGACAACAGAATTTTCTCACCAAGGTGGAAGTGATCCGGGAAAACTGTATGTTGGTCAATTAGGTTTCTGAGAACTTATTTTCCAGAGAAAGGGAGGCCGGAGCGGCTCGGGTTGCCTTCCAAGAGGCGGTGATAGCCACGAACAACAGGGTTTCGGCGGGTTCTCCCAGGCTCACCATTGTAGAACTAACCGGAGGAAATATTCTGTTAAAGGAATGGGAGCATAACATTGCTGAAGGCAAACAACAAGCTCAAAAGCTAACCAACTCCTTGGAGGAAGCTTTTAATTCTATAGACGGTGAACTCTTGGGCATTGACAGCGGGGGTGATGCCAAAACGTTAATGTAAATGAATGTGGAAAGGATCTCATTTGAGCTGAAGGATAAAGAAGAAAGAGATTCAGCTGATATCTCTCAGATGACTATGGTGGACATAGTCCAAGTGGATAAATGCATGTTCAAACCCAGTGCGCAATTATGCGCCATCAACATCATCAATGAACAGATGGAGGACAGGTCCAGCAGTTATCCCGAGAATGTTACTTCTTCAAAGCCAGCTGTCAAGCAAAACTATCACGGCTAATATCTCAGTTGGTGGAAGGATGTATGACTTGTATCGAGCTCACGCAATGACAAACATCTGGCACCAAATAAGGACAGAACATGAGAAATGGAGCGATTGCACTCCTCCTTGTCATAACCGAAATTTTGTGACTCTTGAGATTCGATTTTATTTGTAAGATTGTATAAATATACCAAAAAAAGAAGTGAACAAGGCTGGACCTTTTTGGGTCGATTGTACCAGAGTTTTTTACATTTGAGAAGTTAATACAAGCAAATATGAAGATTCTCGATTCCGTGATGACTGTGCTACAAGTTTGTTTCTTTGTATTTCATATTTTATTTCATTTCATGTTCATAATTGATATGCTTTGTTATACTTTAGTACGACCACTACTATAGCGAATGAATTTTGGTTTTCTGTAATTGTTTATTGTATTTCCTCTGCACCAGGTATCAGTGGGTGTAAGACCAATCTACATTTTCAGAATTCTACATATATTCTCTGCTACATTGGTTATTTCCTTACATTTTCCTCTTCTGTTTATTTGTGGGATTCTCCCCTGGTAGAATCCTTACACTATGGAAAACTAAATGTTTTCTCCCACCTCACACTTTTTATTAAAATATAATACAGTTATGGGAAAGAGCCTTTGATTTGCATTCCTATTTTATTCCTAAAACCGTAAAATCTCTTTTATTCGACCAAATCGAGACAACACTTAATCTCTCTTTGAAGCTTTTCCTATTTTTACTGTTCCCCCCATGACTGTCCCGGTACCAACACAGCCTAATATCGAACCCAGACTATCGGAGAAAACACACATTGCTGTAAACCTTTTCGACATAATCCTTAAGACTGCTACTAACCGGGTCGAACTAGAACGTTCATGGGCAGCCATTGAACAAGATATAACTATCCAGGAACAGTTGGAAGCTAGACAACGCCAACGTAGAAATATTCCCTAGTTTCTTTTGTCAGAGGTAGAAGTTCTATATTCTCCATCTTTTACCCACTTTCGGATGCCTTGACACTGTACTTTTAAGCCTTAAGTACAGACTCAGAAACAACATCTTTCTGGTGCCGTTGCCGGGGACTGAAGTTAAGAAATATTTTCCCTTGGGGAAAAAACATTTGGTTTTCATTGAAAGTGTTCCCTTTGATAGTGAACAGAGGGTACATGCCTTTTAAGGCTTTTTATCTTTCACTTGGCAACTCCATGAGAAATAAACTGGCATCCGATAGAAGGAATACCAGACAAAACTCAGATGGTAAGCAGATTACGCCCGTTACCGATCCCAAAAAAATTCTAAAGGCGAGAGGCTCTTTTAAGCCAGCCACTACAGTTTACAAACTTAAAAACCCATCGTTGAAGAATAAGAGTCCTTCCAATCCCTCATCTTCGCTCAGTCCCCTCTTTGATGCTAAATATTCAATGCCAAACTGCTCCGAAGTTAGGAGTGAGATTCATCCAACAGTCCCTTTAGCGCAAAAAGGAAAGGGCCCTCTTGAAAGTTCATCGGCTTTTGACATACCATATTTTCTTCAGCTGAATTTCCTGACTTCACCAAATTCTGAAGAGTGTGTTACACACTCGGTTCCCACACCCATCGGTTCTCCTGATTTCGTCTCTTGCAAATCCGAAGAACCGAGTCCTCGCATTCCGTATTTTTCCTCATCGGATTTTCCTCTTCGCGAGGAAAATAAAGATTCCCTTTTAATTTTCCAAAACCCCCTTTACAAATTTCCACAAACAATGATGGCAGCCATCGAAGGAGGAGGTGGAGGGTTTATAGCTGGAGGAGGTGGAGGATTTATAGATGGAGGAGGTGGAGGAGGAGCTGGAGGCCAAGGGCCTACTCCTCCTCCCAGATTTTTTGAAAAAGTTGCAGCCAGATACGCTCCCTTAGTATTGCCCGTCCCTCTACATGATCTTCCATAAAATTACATCAAAAATTTATCGAAATTCACCGGGAAGGGGGATTTGACCGCGGCCGAACATATTAATTTTTTCAACCAATTCACAGATATCTTCGATATTGAGCATGAGGACGTATATTCGAGACTCCTTGTCCAAACCTTTGAAGTTCAGGTCCGAACTTGGTTTCGTAGCCTACCCGCAGCATCTATCTTGTCGTATGACGCTTTGGAAGATGCTTTCCTCAAACAATGGGGTGAGAGAAAAGACCATCTCTATTATTTAACTGAATTTGGGTCTTTGAAGAAAAATAACTCAGAAACAGTCATGGAATTCATTCATAGATTCAACAAACTATACAATAAAATCCCAGCCGAGGTTAAACCATCCCAACCCACGGCCAAAGTGACTTTCGTTAGAGCTTTCGAGCCGGATTTTGCACTACTTTTGCGAGAGAGAAGGGGAGCCACCTTAGACTGAATGCAAGATGATGCAGTAGAAATAGAGTCTAATATGATATCTTCGGGTAAGCTTAAAGCTGGACTGGAGACTAGAAACCGAGAGACCAAATGCTTTAGAGAACAAGCAGGTCCTTCAGGGTCCAATAGATCCTTAGATGATAGGGTGGACGATATGGCTAGAGTGATTAAAGAACTGTCAAATAAAATAGCCAGAATGGAACTCGAACAGGCCAAAGCTGACTCTTACCCCAAGAAGGATTTCAAGAGAAACCCAAACCCCCCTAATCAACAAAGACAAATAAAAATGAAGATAAAAAAATACAGGCTCCCTTAAAGAATGAAAATTTTATAGGAGCAAACGATTTTCAAGACTTCGAAGATTCGGATAATGATGTCACGAAATTCGGTGATGACTGTACTCCACCATATCTGACTCGAGAAGACTATGAAAAATCTATGAACATGCAACAACCATTGAATAAGGGTGAAGAAGATGATCACACTGATTTCAGTGAATCCCAGCCAGAAACTGAGATGATAATGGCAGAGTTTCAACCAATGTACAACCTAAGATCTAAGAGTAAGCCCAACTCAACTATTCAACCCAAGAAAATCCTTCAAAGAGGTCAAGCTTATGAACCTCCTTCGGAAGAGACCGTATTACCCAACAACAAAACTAAAGTAGTAAGCACTCAGGAACCCAAGGAGGAAAGAGTCGAAACTCAAACATAAGAAACCAAACTAGTAAATAGAGTCACGTCTTTAACTAGGACCATGAGTGATAAAGCTATCCAGACAAAGAAGTCGGAAAGGAAGGAATCATA
The DNA here is from genome assembly GCA_032191745.1 of Picea mariana. Lineage (NCBI taxonomy): Eukaryota > Viridiplantae > Streptophyta > Pinopsida > Pinales > Pinaceae > Picea > Picea mariana. The sequence goes on from JASDQU010815785.1 coordinate 22,596, forward strand.
AGTCTCAACCAGAGAAGCAGACAAGGTGAGTGGAGCTTTCAGTTTTGAAAATGAGTTAAAAAAAATTAAGATACCAATCCCTTTGGTTGAATTAGTGAAAAACCCCATTTATCGGAAGCAAATTACCAAAGAGATGGGTGTCTCTGAGCTAGAAAGCCATTCTGATGTTTTAAACTTGGAAGATGACAAACCTAACATCACCTTTGGTCCCCATTTTGAAGGAGCCATAGACACCATTTCTCCCTTTTATATTACTCTGAATGTGTATGATCAGTTGCTGCATAATTGCATGTTAGACTTCAGAGCTTCCCATAATGTTATGCCAAAGATTATAATGGACAAATTGGGTCTCCAAATCACAAGACCTTATGGAAATCTGTACTCTTTTGACTTGAGAAAAGTTAAATGTTTGGGGATGATAAAAGATCTGGTAGTTACCCTAGCTCAGGTCCCAGTTAAGAGTATCCTGATGGATGTGGTTATCGCAGATATTCCCCCTAAGTATGGCATGTTGTTGTCTAGATCATGGGGAGCCAAGTTGGGGGGTTCTCTTCAATTGGACATGACGTATGCCACAATCCCTATGTTCGGTGGTCAGTTCACTCGGTTATACAGAGAAACAAGATTAACATATACAGTCAGTGACCCTCAAAACCCAAACAACTTCCCTATTTACATTGTGGACCAAGATCTGGGAAATTGCATCTTGTCTTTTGATAATGGTTTGGATGGTTGCCCAGAGGAAATAAATATAAAGCAAGAAGAATCAAGTCACATGACAGAGGATCTGTGTAACACCGGAGTTTGGAAAATGTATTTTGATGGTGCTTTATCTTCCAAAGGGGCAGGCGCAGGAGTGCTTTTAGTAGCTCTCGAAGGTAAATTCATTGTTCCTTTCTCATACCGACTGCAGTGGGATATAGATTACACTAATAATGTATGTGAATATGAGGCGCTGGTCTTAGGAATAGAGGCTGCCAAGAGGCTAAATATAAATAACTTAGAGGTATATGGTGATGCAGAGTTAATAATCAAACAAATAAACCGACAGTACCAAGCCAAGCATCCCAGATTGAGAACATATAGAAATTGTGCTTGGGATCTCATGGAAAATTTTTTCTCATCCGTAAATGTCCACTTTATACCTCGTGCTAAGAAATTACATGCTGATGCATTGGCAAAAGAAGCCTCAACCTTCTCTCCTCCCACGACTTTCAAATTGAAGTATCACATTGAAATAAGATACAAACCCTCTATACCAGACAATATCCAACACTGGCAGGTCTTTGAAGATGACGAAAAAATTAAGAAATTTCTTACAGCAGTGGGTGAGCTCTCTGAAACTCATGCAGATCAAGAGAATCAAATGATCTGATGTGGATCATGCAAGAGGGGGAAGATCCTGAAGCCTTCCGAGAAAAAATCACGGACCATCGCATGCTGGTCCTTAAGAGCAACTAGATTCCGAAAGGCTTGATTCCTTTAGAGAGACTTTTTTATCAAAACGACGTACCTGCGAAATCCACTTTACAGCCCCAACTAGATGAAGTGGAGGAATGTGATTTAGGAACTGAGAAATAATCCAGGATAGTAAAGATATATAAGTTCCTTCCTCCCGATTTTAAAAGTAAGTATAAAGACCTGCTCAGAGAGTATAAAGATGTTTTCACCTAGACTTATGATGAGCTAAGAAAGTATGACACTTCCATAATTGATCACAAGATACCTTTGAAGCCTGGGGTCAAACCGTTTAAGCAAAAGCTTAGGCAAATTAACCCCATTTTGTTACCAGTGATTGAAAAAGAAGTTAAGAAACTTTTAGACGGGAAAATAATCGTACCGCTAAGATACTCGGACAGGGTAGAAAACCTGGTCCTGGTCGGGAAAAAGAGTGGGGAAATCAGACTGTGTGTGGATTTCTGAACTTAAATAAGTCGTCCCTCAAGGATAATTACCCTTTGCCCAAAATGGACCATGTGCTAGAAAAGTTAGTTGGAGCAAACCGAATGTCTATGATAGATGGGTTCTCTGGTTATAATCAAATCGCCATGAACGAACAAGACAGGGAAAAAATTGCTTTCACTACACCATGGGGTATGTTCATGTATGAAAAAATGCCTTTTGGTTTGATGAATGCAAGGGCTACATTACAGCGTGCTATGGACATCGCTTTCATAGGAGAAAAGGACAAGTTCGTAGTCATTTACCTTGACGATTTGACGTTTTTCTCTAAAACCGATGAAGAACACTTGATCCATCTTAAACAGACTTTTGAAAAATGCCACAGGTTTGGTCTATCTTTGAACCCAAAGAAATCACATTTTTCTATGAGGGAAGGTAAGATTTTCGGCCATATCGTATCTAGGGATGGAATCGGGATTGATCCTAAGAGGATTGAAGCAATAAATAATATAAGTATCCAAGAAATGTAAAATAAATTCAATATTTCTTACGAAGGTTTATCCCCAATTTCCCTAAGATTGTCAAATTGATCACGGGAATGTTGAAGAAGGACAACGAAGTAAATTGGACAACCGAGGCCAGAGCATCGTTCGCGCGTATAAAGAAAGTCATAAGCGAAGAACCTATGTTAGCAAGTCCAGATTATCTGAAATATTTTCTTATTTTCTCATTTGCTTCTGAACATACTATTGCCACGGTGCTCCTACAGAAAAATGAAGAAGGATTCGAACAACCGATAACGTTTTTTAGCAAAAGCCTTAGAGACGCAGAACTGAAGTACGACATAATGGAAAAATAGGCATACGCAATGGTAAAAGCATTAAAGGCATTTAGAACCTATGTGCTACATTCAAAAATAATCACGTACGTGCCTACCAGTTTTGTAAAAGATATATTAGTACAGCTAGACTGTGACAGAAAAAGAGGGCGATGGCTTGCCAAAATCCAAGAATTTGACCTGGAAGTTAAGCCGACCAAATTGGTAAAAGGGCAAGGCCTGGCCAAACTCTTAGCTGAGTCGAATTTCAGAGCCCTAGATATAAATTGCCTGCAAGAAGGTGATGAAGACATGGACCTAGACGAGCTGAACGAGGAAACAAGTCCAAATAAAATCGAGGAAAAGTTCTTATCATCGGACTGGTATAGAGATATAGTGTCGTACCTGGTAACTCTAAAATGCCCAAGGGAGCTATCACCATCTAAAGCCTGGAATTTGAAACTCCATGCAGTCAAATATTGTATTGCCAGAAGTCAGCTATATTGGAAAGATCCACTCGGTTTCCTGCCAGTTTGTTTGATCGAATCAGAAACTCAGCGGGTTATAGATGAATTTCTTAAGGGAATCTGTGGAGGGCATCACTCTTGGAGAGATACAACTTACAAGATTTTAAGGGCTGGGTATTACTGGCCAAAACTTTTCTCGGACGTTAATGCCAAAGTCTGAGCTTGCAACCCTTGCCAATTATTCGCCAGTAAACAGAAGCTCCCGACACTACCTTTAGTTCCAGTCAAAACAGAAGCCCCATTTCAGCAATGGGGTCTGGATTTCATAGGCGAGATTAATCCCCATTCCAGCACTCAACATAAGTGGATCTTAACAACTACAGATTATTTTACTAAGTTGGTGGAAGCCATTCCAACCAAAAGGGAAAAAGACTCAGTGGTAATCGATTTCTTGGAGGATAATATTTTGTCAAGATTTGGTTTTCCCCAAAAGATAATTACAGACAATGCCTAGGCATTTAAATCTATGGCTATGATCAGCTTTTGTCAAAAATATAACATTCTTCTTGGCCATTCCACAACATATTACCCCCAGGGGAATGGATTGGCCGAATCATCTAACAAGAGCCTGGTGAACATAATCAAGAAAGTATTGGATGAAAATAAAAGGTCTTGGCATGTGCACTTAAAATACACATTATGGGAAAATCGCATCATCACCAAAAGGTCTATCGACATTTCGCCATTTCAAATGGTCTATGGGGCAGATGCAGTTCTACCCATAAACCTAGTGCTATCAGTGATGAAGTTATGGAAAGATCAAAACGAAGAACCCAATCATGTAACCAGGAGAATTAATCAGCTGACTGAGGCTCAACAGTATAGAGTTGAAGTTGATGAAAAGATGCAGAAGTACCAAGATGATATGAAAGCATTGTTCGACCGCAAGGCAAAGGACAGGGAATTCCTTCCAGGTGATTTAGTGATAATATGGGATGCAAGAAAAGAGGAAGCCGCGAAGCATAGTAAATTTGACCACCTCTGGTATGGACCATTCAGGGTCTCGGCTGCAGAAGGGAAAAATTCTTTCCTGCTAGAAAATATAGATGGAGAAGTCCTCAACGCCCCTGTCAAAGGGCGGTATCTAAAGCATTACATGACATAACAGTCGCCAGATTCAAAAAGAAAAAAAAATAATAATAATCATATATATATATATATATATATATATATATATAGATAGATAGATAGATAGATAGATAGATAGATAGATAAATAGATAGATATAAATAAATAATTTTTTTTGTATATATATGTGTATTTTCATTTAAACATTTCTTTTGATTTTCTTTTTCATTCATAAACTTTCAACACATTTCGAATAAGATTTGTATTTTTTTTTTTACAGGATTCCAGCTACATACGAAACAAGCAGGAAAAGTAATCTGAAGGTCGGTGTCAGAAGTAATCGACATAAACAGATGATACCTAAGATAGTTTCATATTGTGCAAAGAAAGTGAAAGGAAAAGGTAAAAATCATCTTTCTCAAAAAGATAGGTTGTAAAATATTGTTAAAGAGAAATCGAGGTAACGCCATTCAAAGCACAATATCAGTCGAGCCGATAGATAACATAATTGTTTTGATAATCTTTGAAAAAATTTTAAACAATTTAAACGATTCATTGGATCTAAAAAGAGTCAGTCAAAGCAAATTATCCCCGAAATGATCTACAAGAGTCAGTCTCGAGTTGTTTGGCCTCTGTATTTTCAGTCAGTAAGTTGCCACCTAGCATCCTTTCTATCTTCGGTTCAGCTTGTATCAAGTCACCATCCTTTCGTTTCATTACGAAGGGGTAAACTTTTTTCGTTTCAACCTTGTGAGTCCCAAAACAGATTGTGGAAAGAAAGAAAGTCTTCACAACTACTTGATCCCCTGCTAAGCGAAGGAACGTTCAAAATAATCCTAACTTTTCTAGGTTTTTCAATGGCATCGGAGGATTAAAGCTTGCTCAAATGGGATACCCTTAAAAGTTATTTCCCTTCTTCTCCCTAAGAACGAAGATGTGGTGAAGGTCGAGGGAAGGTTGGTACCGAGTAATCAAAGTAAGTTGACAGACCTATAATGCAAAATATTACACAGATATCAGCCTTGATACAAACTGATTGCCCCCATCTTCGCGCTCTAAAAAGTAAATTATAAGACAGGTGGTGAAAGGAAATTCAGAGATGATTTCCCCCACCTAGTCCAAGAGACGATGAAAGGAAATTCAGAAATGATTGTCCTCATCTCAGCACTTAAATGCATAAATATATTCTGAAGTGGTGAAAGGAAATTCAGTAAAAGGGGCCAGATAACTTCACCGGGGTACTGAATAGGCTCGCTGGCAGTGAAGCAATGTCTGAGATATCTGTAAGGATGTTATACATGAATATCACTCTACTCTGGTAACCAATACTTTTAAGACCTGATACACACCCCAAATTTATATGGGACTCCCCGATTAAAAACATATAATCTTATTCTTTTGATGCAAGCCGAGAGCCGCAAGATCTGTTGAGTCTCCTATCACTATTTCAATTGTCTTAATACGTACCCAAATTTAGTAGTGGGAAAGGGAAAATTGTGAAAGGGAATAAAGCTGTGTTTAAAAAGAGTATCTAATTTTGAAAAAGCTTTTCAAGGTAAAGAACGAAGTCTTTTTCCCCCTTCGATATACTATTCTTGGGAACCTTTCCACCTGATTGATATTTTGACTCCATTTACCCAATATTGGCACGTGGTATACTATTCTTCCTGCCTCATAGGAAGGCAGGATCCCTAGTTGGAGCCTATGTTGGAGCCACCCTTGTTTTTTTTTTTAGCCTGTCACAATTTTCATTTTTGATGCTTGAAATTTAAAGATGGTTTTCTTTTTTCACTCTGATATATCGATACCTCTGAAATTCTGTCACACGAGCTGTGATGATTATTCTACTCTCGAAAACAAGTCCCACCTTTCATAAAAATGTTTTCTCTTTTTGTTCTACTTTGGGATCTCATAGGTCAAATACTATAACACATATAATTCACACATCCCAAGTCACGAAACATCGAAGTCATTTTAATTTTCCACTCAAGACAGTAACGAGGGTAAAGTTTTCCCTAACTCATGTTTAAGCGTCGTGAGGGTTTCGCACCTCGGCATTCGTCAAACCCAATTTTTTGTTGTCACAGCCCCGAGAGACGAGAACGCGAGGTCGTTTTTGGATAACCCATGTCAAGGATTAAAGGCAAAAGCTAACCGTGGTAAAAGTTGTTATCGGCGTTTCGCCACTCGGCACTATCTGTTTCAAAAGTTACAATGTCTAAACCCCGACTCACAAAGTCGTGATGTAATTATAACATGATTATTTAATCTTTTAATTCAAGATTATCTTCCTTTTAATTAAGTCATGTTATCGCTATCTCGTGCTTTCGCGGTTCGACATGTAAATCTCCCATAAACTTATCTCCAAAGCTCCGAGTCGCGATATGGTGAAAGTAATAATTAAAATTTAATCAAGCCTCAAATCATGATTACCTTTTATTAACCTAAATCACTCTTTGCCATCTCGGGTGTTGAAGACTCAAAATCTTAAAGGAAAATCCCCAATATAGCGAGTAGCGAGATGTTGATTAACGTTGGCGAGACGGGATTAAGTAAACTAAATCAAGACATATCCCGTGCTTCGAGGCTTCCATGATTCATGAGGAAACCTTTTCACTCCATACGCCAACTGACTTTTAAACCACCAAAATTTATGACATTAATGAGGAAATAGGGTAAATCTATTAATACGAGATTGGATTTTTATGGCAAAAATTTATTTCTAAATATGATTAGACAGGCTTGTTTTTGAAAGGTACCGATTTTTGAAATATATATAAGACCTGCGTTTCACTATAACAAATGAATTTTCATAGCACGCAGACCTCATCACTTCTGAGTAAACTGACTTCTGTATGTATACGCAGTTCTATCGCAGAAGAGCTAAAACGCAAGCTTCAGCCATGGCTCCACAGAAAGAAGCAAAGGCAAATGTTGAGATTTCAAGACAAGGCTTAGACAATGTCTCCAATACTTCACCCCGAAGCATCGACTCGGTCCCTAACTGGTCATTTGTTTCAGACATTCTGCAATCAGAATTGGTGGATTATTCCGACGAATCTGATGACAATGAAAGAGATGATATAACCACCAAATACAAAATAGTCGTCCAATCCAGAATGCACAGAGTAGCAGCCAGGCCACGGTTGCTTCCGTATTACGACATGGTTCGATGGGCACTGGACCATGTGGACATACCGACCAGGACTATCATGAATGAGTAGAGGGTCACCGTTGGGACTTTTAGGCCTAAGAACTTGCAAACCATGTATAAGCTACCCACGACGTCCAACCACACATATGGCGCTGAGTTCTTGGAGGAATTCAAGGAGAAGGAGTGCGTACAGTATGATAAAACCATGTCCGGTTTGATAAAGGATTGGGTTTCTCGCACCGCAAAGTTTAGAGCTAATGACCAAGGCATTTATTCAATCACTTTGTTAGAACCGCAGTATAAATATGTTGCCATGATGACATGCCGTTTATATGGGAAATAGGACACATCACATTTTTTCCTTGCGTGGGTGCCTCTAATGTTTCGGGTCGTGGAAGGTTGCTCCTTTGATTGGGCAAAGATGCTTTCAGATAGCTTGACCAATCGGGTCACAGAGTATCGGGAGCAAAAGGAGGTTGGGAAGGCATCGTTGTTCTTCATGTCCGCGTACATTATGGAGGCAATTTGGTCTATGACACCATTCCCATTGATGATCTGGAGTTGGAATCCAGCCGTGGAAGAACCCATACATGTATATCATGCAAAATTATGGGAAAACAAAAAAGAAAATTTCACTTATGAAATTTTTAACTGGGTGATGGTGCCCCTGCATGTCACCATTTTTGGTCACCTGCCACCTCGGATCTCGGATAGCATAGTGACAAATCTGAGTAGCATTGCAGATTGGTATGTGGAGGCAGAATTTTCATACCTCAGAGTTTTCGAGGCCTCTGTTCCCCCACATCCACTACCATTGTTTATTTCAAACAAGCTGGCTTGTCGCGAGGCTGCCCAAAAAACGGTAATTGGTGGTGTGAGCAAAGAGATTAAAGGGTAATCAAAGAAGGTATGGTCGTATTTTCCCATTCGTTTGAATTCTTATTCTTTATTAGATTTCGGGCATGCCAAAGCTGAGGCTACAGCCCTGGAAGACCTAAATTTGGTCTCCATCGAATACAAGAAACACGATCCACAGAGGATCGTGACAAATCATTTTTCTAATTGCGGGCTCAAAATATTTGAGCATGAGAATTCACCCTCGGATGACATTTTCCAAGGAGTGAGGTCCTATGAAGAAATTCTATCCCGGATTCAATCTCTGGCACCCGAGGAAAGATATGATGTATTGAAGTTCCAGGAACACCGACGTAGCTGTCTTCCAGCTGTGTTGCGAGGTGAGGGTACAGGCATTTCAGAGACAAAACATAAAGATGCCAAAGGTTCTAAGGATGAAACTCCCGACTAGGGAAAACACCAAGGTGAGGGGGAACAAACGAAGAATCCCGAAGCAGAGAAAAAGAACCCAGACTCACCGAAGAAACAAAATCCTGAGACAGGGATAAAGACTCCAGAACCGTCGAAGAAGAAAATTCCAGTATACACTCCGGGAAAATCGGCAAAACAGATCGGAGACCCCATCACTTCAGTCACCCCCTTGCAGTTGACGCAGGGAAATATCCATGAAGGTTGGATATTCAACGAAGAGATGAGGCCCATAAGAGTAGAAGAACTCCCTCCTAATGAATTTTTCTTTGATAAAAAGAGAAAGGCAGTAGTGAAAAGGGAATTTTATCAAGAAGGGGAGTCGACTACCAAGAAATATAAGGTCATAACTGAGGGAAAGGACAAGAAAAATGAGCAATTCACCACCAAGATAGCAGGGACACGAGGAGCCTATGCTTCGGTGAATCAGTTTTCAGTTGGGCTCCTAAAAAACCAACTCAAAAGAAAAAATCTCCTAATTAAGACCCTCGAAGCTAGACTGGCCACATCAATAGAGAATGCTAAAGATAAGGTGAGTGTGGGGATAGAACAGGCTAGATTGGCTGATAAAAATGAAATAGAGACGTTCAAGACTAATCTTGAGCAAGCACAGCTGGAAGTCCGAGATAGTAGGATGCAAGGGAGCCGGCAAAGAAATTTGATCGAGCAACTGCAAGCTAGGGTGGAGATCACCGAGAGAAGAATGATAGACATCAAGATTTTCAAATCCCAGGAGATCGAGATACGGAGCAGGACTTCTGCAGCACAACAGAATTTTCTCACCAAGGTGGAAGCGATCTGGGAAAACTGTTTGTTGGTCAATCAGGTTTCCGAGAACTTGTCTGCCAGAGAAAGGGAGGCCGGAGCGGCTCGGGTGGCCTTCCAGGAGGTGGTTATAACCACGAACAATAGGGTTTCGACAGGTTCTCCCGAGCTCACTATTGCAGAACAAACCTGAGGAAATATTCTGTTAAAGGAATGGGAGCATAACATCGCCGAAGGAAAACAACAAGCTCAAAAGTTAACCAACTCTTTGGAGGAAGCTTTTAATTCTGTAGACAATGAACTATTGGGCATTTACAGCGGGGGTGATGCCGAAACATTAATGCAAATGAATGTGGAAAGGATCTCGTTTGAGATGAAGGATAAAGAAGAAAGAGATTCAACTGATATCTCTCAGATGACTATGGTGGACATAGTTCAAGTGGATAAATTCATGATCAAACCCAACACGCAATTGTGCACCATCAACATCATCAATGAATAGATGGAGGACAGTCTGCAGTAGTTATCCCGAGAATGTTACTTCTTCGAAGCCAGCTGTCAAGCAGAACCATCGTGGCTAATATCTGAGATGGTGGAAAGATGTATCACTTGTACCGAGCTTGCGCAATGACAAACATCTGGCACCAAATGAGGATAGAGCATGAGAAATGGAGTGATTGTACTCCTCCTTGTCATAACCGAAATTTTGTGACTCTTGAGATTCGATTTTATCTGTAAGATTGTATAAATATACCAAAAAAAGAAGTGAACAAGGTTGGACCTTTTTGGGTCGATTGTA
>JASDQU010815788.1:5120-36445 GCA_032191745.1 Picea mariana
AGCTTTATGCGTCCTCACTGATATTACCGTCAGGTTGTTCGGCTCTTGAATCACTGTCAATGTTTAGTTAAATTCACCTCTCCTCTACAAGTGTGAAATCCACTATGTGCAATGTTTTTTTTACCCTACCCATCGTTGATTTCCTTGGTGGTTAACTATTGTTTCCATTTCCTAGACTGGGAGTAATAAGAAGACTCTATGTCTTACTATTGTGTATGTATAGAAAGGTATTTTACATGTGGTTGATAAGTCTCTGAAGACCTCCAATTCTCTATGTTATTGTTAAAAGATGAGCGCATTCTTGATTGTCCCCCTGCATTTTTTTTCGACATAGCCTGTTTTTAATATCCAACTGCCCTTTCTCCCTTCGGGCATCTTCTTGGTTGTCAAATATTATTTTATCAGTGGAATGTTTATGGAGGTTTTTTTTCGAGTCCTTGCCTCATCTTTTTATGATAAAATTGGTTGAAAAATTACAATGGGAATGGAAAATTGTATACAGTCGAGAACTCTCTCCTTTCATTATGGTGTTTTTACTAGCGTGGTCTTGATTGAAATTGGAAACACCTGTGTGTTTTTCTAGGCCCAATTAGGGTTGTCGCCAATTGTGAAAATGGTGCCTCTGTGTAAATTGGCTATGTTCGCCTTGTATATATTGTTGGATCATCATGCAGATTATCAATGGTTATATCAACAATGATAAGGCTCGGGTTTTGTGTTGACTGTGGCTTCCTTGCAACACCTTGTTGATTGATATGATGAAGACTATGTGTAATCAAGCATATTTTGGAAGTCTATTTGTATTTTAAAAATGGACCTGTTTATATTTTATTTGGGCCCGTTTTTGAATTGGTATACAGTGGATGTTTATTATTTTAGTGATGCATTATGGGATAGAGGTCGAGCATATTGTAGTGCATTTTCTTTAAATTCTTAAAAGGAAAGAAAAGAAATAAAAGATAAACACTTTCTTAACAGGCCTGTTGAAATGGAAGTTGTTTGATTATGAGTATTATTTCATAGACTGTTATGAAATGAGAAATTCTGGGAAATTTAAAGGTTGGAACATCGAACAATTTGATACACAGTAATTGTTGGTGTGGTGTTGTTATTTGTTTGGATTGTTTTTAGTACAAAGATATGATTATTGATTACATAATTTTTTTTATGAACAATATCCATTAATTTCCCTGCCATTCTCTCACTTTTTCGCACATTACAAATCCCCTCACATTCCTAAATTCACTTTGCATGCCCTGTTATTAGAATTAAATTATAATTGATGGAAACTCTATATTATAGCAACTAAAGGATGACACAGAGATGGGTTACAGTTGATATGTTTTGTTATTAAAACACAATTGATTGTTTAATGATTTGTTGAGAATTAATCATGATCTAATCCCTTTCATTTTATCAATTTTCGCTCAATACAAACCCCTCAAATATNTATGTTGATTGTTTAATGATTTGTTGAGAATTAATCATGATCTAATCCCTTTCATTTTATCAATTTTCGCTCAATACAAACCCCTCAAATATCCCAGAACCCTTATTCACCCCCTTCTCATTGATAAGTATTAAATGATTTTTGTGGATTGGATTGCATGGGTCTGAAGTATCGATGAGACGAACTTTGTTTCATATTTAAAGAGATGTCATATAGGCTTTGTTGTTGGCCTTTGGTTATGTAAGGAAGTAAATATTAAGGAATAAGGGAGAAGTGTGAACTGCATGGAAGGCACATAAACTGAGGAAGGGTCAAAGTGGGTAAAGAAGTGAAAAAGGAGTAAAGTAAATGAAAAGATATCCGTTGAAAGAGAAGATCGAGGAAGACAAAGCATCGAAGAATATGGATCATGGACAACTCAACAAGCAGAAAAAGACATCAACGGGTGCTTTGGAGAACATCGCGGAAAAGAAGGAGGAACAGGTTGGAAAAGCCCTTAAAACGAGGGTCAAGTGGATCTAGTGTTTTGGCACCTAGGGTTTTGACACCTATACTTTGGTCATGTAATGTATAAATAAAGGTCTAGAAGAGTCGAGAGGTTCGGTTCATTATTGGTCATTGTTCATTGTTGTTACTACTATTGCTGTTGATTGCAATATTGCGTTTGTATTCTGGATCTTCAGCTGGGTGCAAAGATCCACCCCTCAGCTGGGTGCACAGGGAGGGAAGAAAAAGAGAGAAAGAGATTTGCAGGTAAGTGCACAGATAGAACTGCATGTTTTCATCTAATATATCAAGAAACACATTTTTGTGGAAGTAGCCCTAGGGAGAGGGTGAACCACGTATATATTTTTGTTGTTTTATGGTTGATGTTGTGTTATTTTCTATCTAATATACTATTACTACCTTGTTATGTTAGATCAAAGATATAACTTTGTGAAGAAAGCTTAAGAGTGATAAATAATATCTAGATTGTTTTGTGTTGTGTTTTGGAATCACTTTGCCTTTCCTATAGTTGTAGAAAACTTTGTCCTGCAACCCCCTATTGCTACTTCGGGTGAGACTATATCTTCCTCGCAGGTGTTGTTGAAAGGGCCAGTAATTAGGGTTTTTTGGTGCATTGTAATAGTTGAACACTGGGTCTACCCCTGTGCCAACAAATGGTTCCGTTGCCAGGACCGGGATCTTCTTGAGGGAATGTCAAGATGGTTTCCATCGAAGATAGAGATTTAAAAGTGGATAGAAGAACAAGAGAGGGACTTCACCAAAAATCAGAATAAGAATCCTATCATTAGTACAGAAGGCTAGTTGGGAAGGTACATCTTTACCGACATACATGAGATTTTATTTGGAGGAGTTCATAAGGAGTTATATGAGTGGTTAGCCAGATTAGCAGATACTTAGTTTGAGATCAGATCTAGACCACCTGTGGTTTGGACAACAACACTGATAAATAAAGTCAAGGGAGTCAATAACGTTGTGTCTAGAGTAGTGGATATATGGTTTGATAGCACTATTTGAGGGTACATTACTGAGTTTTCTATTGATAGAGTAGAATCGTATAGTCAAGCAGAAAGGTATTTCTTCAAGGGACCCAGAGGAAAGTTCCTATCATTTTTAAAGCTGAGAATTAAGATGTTATTACATGAGAAGAATATCTTGAAGATACAGTGAAGCTAATGTTCAAGAATTCAGACAACAATAGTGACACAGAGGCTGGACACATGTGCAGTGGGAGATTTTTCAGAGAGGTTCCTCTTGCGAACTTGTTTAAGCATAATTACGAGGACGAGGGATTCTATAGTGGAGAAGAATCAGATATAATAGATGAAGAGTATTCAGAGTCCGCAAGAATAGATGAAGTAGGATATAAAGAACTTCGTTGGGGAGAACCAGAAACTTCAAGAACTGCGCCTGCTATTGAATTAAGTATTATTACTCCTCCTATTTTTTTAACAATGGTACGTAACCAGAGTAACCAAAGTAGTCAGAGAAATCAGAGTACTTTTACAAGTATCTTAGTACATACTCAATCGAGAAACCAAGGAAGATTCATGGAAGATGAAATGAGGTTACCCATCTTCAAAGGCGATGGATTTGAATATTTGGACCAACACTGGTTCTTATGCGAAGTTGTATGGAGCATTAAGAAAGTTACTGACAAAGTTGTTAAGAGAGCTCAATTTAGCACTACCTTGAGGGATCGTGGTCTGAACTAGTATATGAAGTTTTTTTCAAGATCTGGACAACCTAAACCACTGAATGACATTAATACTGACTTGAGTGAGGAGTTTAAGAAACCTAAGTCAGAGTCACAGTGTATTACATAGCTGAAGGAGATCAAACAGAAGGTAACTGAACCTGTTTGGGAGTTTGATCACAGGTTTAAGACCTTGACAGGCCATTTAAGTTTTCAGATTCTAGATGAACAGAATACATAATGGTTCATCGATGCCCTCCTACCACACATTAGGGTTCCTCTGATGCAAAAGAAGGTCACTTCGCAAGCTGAAGTGCTGGAGATTTCCATGAAATTAGAAGAAACCAATGTAGGAGAATCTAGTCCAGGTATGAGTTAGATTTTGAATCAGTTAACAAGTTTATCCTTACAGGTGGAAGATATGAAGAATGATAAAGGAAAATATAAAAGAGAAGATATATGGTGTATTAGATGTAAATCAGAGGGCCATGACAAAGAGCATTGTCCCCTATTTAATGCATACTTGGCCTCTGGAGCACCTAATCCTTTGAACCAGGCTATTGTACCCTAGTGTTAGGTATGTAGAACTAGACATCACCCTGGTGAATGTTATTATATGCATAAATATGTCTAGACACCTACCAATATTTATTTTACATTCTACAAATTTGTGGGGCATGATGAGAAGGATTGTAGGGATTATGATCTCATGCATGAAATATCAAGGGACACATATAGAATTAAAGGATAAACACAACAAGAAGGAAATAATGTGCAGTTCAACTCCCCAGGAAGAGGAAACTTCAACCCTTGTGGGGGATTCAGAGGAAGAGGATGAGGAGGAGGTATGGGTCGAGGTCAAGGTCAGATTATTTTCTATAAATATGCACAACCAAGACATTTGGCAAGGGATTGTCAGAATCCTTGTACTACTTGCAACTACTACAACTCATTCGATCATGTCATCAAATATTGTCTAGTATTGTTAGCCAAACTTCAGGAGAGACGAGGAACAGATCAACAAGTCCAATTGATATCACCAGAACCTCGCGGTGAGGACCCCAGAGTCACTGTTATTACTACAGGAGGTGTTTTTACAGGAGAAGATAGGGTGACTCTAGGAAATACTGCAAAAGGATCAGGGATCAGAAGAGCTACAGAGAAGGCACAGTTGTTTGATCTAAGGAGAGAGAGGAATACTTTTGAATAAGCAAGGAAATAAATTGTAGGAGAACAAGCTTCTACAACCAGAAGTAAGGGAATGTGAAATGCCACCAACATTTCATCATTCTACCCTCTCTAGATAATGAAAAGAGGGAAGCAAGCTCATAGACTTCTTATATACATGTATCAATTTGATTAAAGATGAAAAGGTTGTATAGAAGATACAACACCTAGTAAGACAGTATGAAATTGGAAGAATAGATCCTATGCTAAGTAGAGATGTGAATCAAGTATCAAGGCAAAGAAGGACAAACAAGGAACTACACCTTAGTGTTTAGATTGGAGGCTACGATGTGGAATATGTGGTCCTCGACTTTGGATTAGAGGTAAATTTTATGACAAAGCAGACTTGGGCACTGATGGGAAAACCTAGATTTATTTACTCTCCTATTAGGCTCAAGATGGCCAATCAGCAAGTGGTGAGCCCCTTTGGAAGACTAGAGCATGTCCTTGTAGACATCGATAGGGTAAGGACATTTGCAGACTTTGAATTGATTGAGATTGTTGATGATAGCTATCCTTATCCTACATTGTTAGGAATTTATTGGGATTTCAACAATTTGACTTTTTTTGACCTAAAGAAGAGAAGACTGACATTCGAAGGTTATGGCCTTAAGGTCATTACACCTCGAGACCCGGATGAAGTTCACAAATACACATAAACTGTCAGGGAAGAAGACCATGCATATGAGCTAGATAATATCTACAATCTGACAGCAAGACAACAAGATTACATTAATCCTACAACAGATGGAAATATTAAATGGTGAAGTGAAAGTGCATGCTCATCAGATTCAGAAGAGGCATTGGAAAATTGGTAGAACAAAATGTGTGAAGTCTCTACGCGGAGGTGTGCCAAATTGACTAGATCAGTTCATTGGATGGGCACAAAAGTAAGTAATCTTCCTACATTCTATGGTTTGAATCATTTAGAGACATTTATAGTTGAATTTGAGAGAATTGTACCAGTACAACTAAGGATGTTGGCACTGGACGAAGCCTTGAAAGCCACAACAACTAGATGGTGGGGAACACCCAATATGAACATCACAGGATAGGCACAATGTCACACATTATTGACAATGCGCTTTTCAAACCAAGATGAAGAATGTGAAGTTTGATACACATGTCAAATTTTCCCTAAGGACCATGTGTGAAGTTATGAGGAGGCCTAGAGAAATATTCCTAAAGATCAGGGGGTACATAAGTTCATTAACACATTGGCTATTATGCCTATCAACTGGTATCTTCAAGCAGAACTATGCTTCGTCACTACAGATTGGTATCGCATGAATCAAAACTTTATAGCTACCTTATTATTTGAAAGTCAATACCCCACAGTAGATCAGGATTTACAAATTATAAGACAGAAGTTCTTTGAGGAGGCACCTAACCCCCCTCTTGAACAAGAAAGAGATGAATGGACTGCGCCTCTTCAACAGTTACAAGATTGCTACAATATTAATTTTGATGAGGATGATGACCCGAGGGATGTAAAAATCTTAGAAACTGAGGGACAAAGAGACATGGAAGGGCCTGGGATTGAATTAACCTTTGTTGGACAGACCATTAAAATCAATAAGGTTAATATAGGAACAGATAAAACACCTAAGTTAGAAAATGTGGGAGACTATTCGGATGATGCTACTGTTAGAAAGATTACAGAACTATTACATGAATATCAGGACTTGCTTCCAACCAAGTTCATAGACATGAAGGGAATTAAAGGGACCATGGGAGAAATGAAGATCCCCTTGAGAACAGATTCAAGACCTATCAAGAAGAGACCTCACAGACTGAATCCCAAGTACAAGCAAAAAGTTAGGATTGAATTGGATAGAATGTTGGAAGTAGGAATCATAGAACCTGTTGAATAATCTGAATGGATTAGCCCTATGGTGGTCTAGGATAAGAAGTCAGGAGAAATCAGAATCTGTGTAGATCTAAGGAATATGAATGATGCATTTCTACACGATTTATTCCCTACACCTTTTACTAATGAGGTTCTAGATAATGTAGGAGGATAGTAGGTCTACTCATTCACAAATGGATTTTCAGGTTGTCACCACATCAAAATTGCTAAGGAAGATCGACATAAGACCACATTTTCAATAGAATTGGGTTCTTTCCAGTACAATGTGATGCCTTTTGGTTTGAAGAATGCACTAGCCATATTTTCTAGGGTGGTGATCGAAGCATTTAAGGACATTTTACAAAATTTCTTAGAAGCATACTTTGATGATTGGACTATATTTATCCTAATGAAATATCATATTGAATGCTTGAGATTAATGTTAGATAAGTGCAAGCAATGTCAGATTGCCCTGAATGTGAAAAAGTGTATTTTCTTCTCACCCTTGGGAGTGTTGCTAGTGCATATTATGTGTAAGCAAAGGTTGTTGGTATATCCTTCCAATATCACTATCATTGTCGATCTACCTCCTCCTACTTCAGTTAGATATTTTCACACTGCATTAGGACACACTGGGTCTACAAAAAGTTTATTAAGGGTTATGCACAGATAACAACACCTATGGAGAAGCTATTAAAAAAAGATAGTAAGTTCTAATGGACATAAGAATGCCAATAGAGCTTCGACACACTAAAGTAGAAAATGGTCACTATGCCTATCTTAGTGTTTCCAGGATGGAATAAGGATTTCAATGTTCATGTCGATGCTTTGTCCATTGCATTAGGAGCCATTTTAGCACAGCCAGGTGCAGTAGACATTGACCACCCCATAGCCTTTGCTAGCATGAAGCTTTCTACAGCTGAAAGGAACTATACTATGATTGAGAGAGAAGGCTTGGCTATGGTATATGTGTTGCATACGTTTAGACACTATTTGTTGGGAGTACATTTTAATATGTTCACTGATCATTCTGCATTGAAGTACTTAGTCAACAAGCCAGTGTTGGGGGGAAGAATATGCAGATGGCTACTATTATTCCAGGAGTATGACTTTGAAATTGTGGTCAAGATGGGGAGAATGAATAAGGGACCTGACCACTTGTCTAGGTTAGAACATGTGTTATTGGGTAAATTAGTAGATGCATACATGAACTAATCCCCCTAGATCCACCTAGATCTAGAAAAAAATGAGATAGAACAAACCTCTTTTCCTAAGTCGTGATCATTGAGTTTACTACCAAAGTAGGAGTAGATAACATACCTTATGAATCACTTCCTTATATCTTTGTTGTCCCTTCTTCACTCTAGTGCTCTTGTGAAATCAGATCTATGATAACACAAACCAACCAATGTGAAAGCAGTAATAGTAGAATTCAATGGCAACCTAAACATGTGATCAAGGAGTCATGTAATAAAATACTAATCATTTTATGGGAAAGAGATGTGCCACCATATTATATTAATGGAAAGTAGAATATACAACTAAATTTCCTTGATGTTGCAAGTTCCCTTTTAGTGGTCCTTCGTTCCAACACACACATACACTTGCTCCGAAATTCGCATGAAGATAATACACAAAATCTTGATGGGAAAATGGTGGCCTCAAGCATCACTAGAAATAGGATTCTTCACACAGTCTTCAGCCTATTCTTCCATCAATTCTCTGCTTAATCTTGCTTCTTAACCTTTTCCATGAGAAACCCATGATTATATAGGAGAAGGTGAAGTGGTTAAAGGGATGAGGATGATCCCACCAAATCATAGAAACCATTAGGATCGCAGCCATATGGATGCCACCTCACATTCTAGAAGATTCCCCTTCTAGAAACTTCATGAAACTTCTTTCCTCTTTTAGCTTTGGAACACCGCCACACCCTACCTATATAGCATCCTGCGAAAATCCCGCGGGCCAGCTACAGAGCAGCCTATGGAAATCATATATTTATGCACTCTGTAATATATGTAGCTTGTGGACCCTTTCTAAAAAGAAGACTTGTAGAGGAGGAAAGAAGTTTCTTTTCTCAGGATAAAAGTCATTTTGGGAGCCTGAACACATGTTTGTGAAATCATCACTAAGGTGACCAAAATAATGTATAACAAAATTCCCCCCAAAGTATGAGGCTAGAACTCATGACAACTAAAATACTTTGTAAAATTGTGTGTGTGTGTCGGGAACAAGGAGCGCACCAATTGAGAACCTGCAAACAATCAAGCATCCACACAATATTATAGCATGCTTGAAGTAGGCATTCCCATGTTCAAACTATAAATTATTGAAATCATAAATATAAGTCATGGCCACCAATTATACACTATTGATCCATGTCATCAATATTCTACATAGCCACTAGGAATACACTGTGGATCTATGTATTGGAAAACTCAGATATAGACATAGCCACGAGACATACAAAGTGGATCTATGTGTTAATGAAAATCACAAATACTCCATCGCAACCTGGATAAAAAAAGATGAGGTCGAGGGTATTCAATCCCGTCATCCGTTAGTACGAATCTAGCCATGTGATTACAGGCACTAAAGTTGAACATGGTTAGAAACCACTTGATTACCGGTCGTTAATGAAAACAGTTAACGAGTGCAAGGGAAATCACCATTTATGTCAATGAATCCCAAGGTATAATAGTACAATCCAACGAGTGTGAATAGGTGATCTGAAGTCGAACACTTGATGGAATATCTCGATCAGGGATCAATGATGTAAATACACTATCAAAAGCAAAGAAACCTACCATTGAAGCATGCAGGCTCTAAGGCACTAAATAATTTCTTAGTATTGTTCCTGGATAATGAGATGAAGTTGATAGGAAAAGACTCGTCACAGGAGGGACTTGATGTATCCCCCATCAAATGACATGAAATAAGTAATAGATTTAGGGTAGAGCAAAGTACAAACATAATTTGAAACTGACACAAGGAAGGCCGACATGGTAGGAATTGACAATTGCAGATGGCTGACTCAATAGAGGGCTTGGTTGAACTTCTCTTAAACATATGAATGGCAGGACACTGGTCTTGGAAGCATTGACTCAAAGACGACCCAAGATATGAACTTGCAGAAAGTCAGATGAGAGACAAATGGATTTCCCAACCCAGATTCAAATGATGAAGGGGGTGCCATGTTCAAGAGTGACGCTTACTGCCACTAACACAAATATAGAGACACATATCTTTCCCAATTTTTCCCCCACCATTTCTGGCGAGTACCTCTTTATTTTTATGCAATCTTGAAGAGGATAACATATGCTTGTTGATGTAATCTCATCCTTCAAACGAGTCCCTCAAAGTATTTTTAACAAACCCTGAGAAGGAGTGGTTCGAACCCATATGGGTATTTCGATGTTTGTTTAATGAGTCCAAAGATAGAAAACTCGAAGGTTTTTCATGTTTATAGGGTCTAGAAAAACACTTAAAATATAAATCTCTCAGTTCCTTTTTCGTAAAATAGTTCGACGAGACCGAAAAAGTGATAAACTATCACCCATCAAACGCTTTATTTAAATACTTTTACGAGCATGAAAAAAACAAGGTCGCCTGGCAATCTTTTTGTTTTTAAGGAGTGTGAAAAGATCTTAAAGGTTACTCCGTAAGTTTTCGTTATTTTCATGTTACCATGAAAAGTACAAAAAGATGACAAAAGTATACTCGATTATGTTCTCATTGATTTTTTAGCACAAGAATGAACAAAGAATTAGCTCGAGGTTTTTCTAAAAAACCCTAAAAAGTTATCATACACACGATGAAAAAGAAAAACAAATCGCAAAAAATGTCCATACTTCATTGTTCGGAACCCTAGTTTTCCCATCTGCAAGAAACAAAACACTCACAAAACCATTAGGCTAGTAGGTTTTTGAGAAAATATATTTAAATGATATAAAATATTTTTAGAAAAAGTAAAAAATGAGATAAATAGGGTTAAGATCTCATTTTCACTATTTCATTTGTATTTGGTCAAAAACTTGTCTAAGAGCCCTTTTTTCACTTCATATTTCGACGGTTGATTGCGGGGATAAAAGGCAATCATTAGGAAAATGGTTTGCGTGAAAATGGTGAGTACTACATCTTCTTCCTTTTCAATGGTTTAAAATTCATTTCAATTGTTTAAAAGATGATTTTTTGGGTGAATTTTTGGGCCGTAGGAATGCACTGGGGCCGCCGCAGGTGCCCTATATTGGGGCTTGCAGAAATCAAGGATTTCTGTAGGTGCCCAATGGTTCACTTGCGAAAACCCCTCTCTGTAAGTGAAGGCCAGTTGTGGTGACCGAAAACCCAAAAATAAAATGATGAGTTGGACCAAAAGAATTCTAAAAATGATGATTGAAGGTGCTAACTTCTTTCTTTCATCTCCATGCAGGTATTTTGATTTGAAAAAATGTTGGAGTGGAGAGAAAGAGAGCATGAAGATGATGATGCAATGGATTTAAATGATCTAGGCACCATAAATGCCTTACGATAGTGTGGTTTGTTAAAGTTCTTCAAGATCCAGGGCATGAGATCCCAACTGAGACTGCTGGAATATTTGGTCCATATGTGGGACATGGACCAACAAGTCTTTAATGTGGGTGTTCATGTGCTTTCATTGGACATCGAAGATATTTACTTCTTGATAGGGCTATCCCGTTGTGGGGTGCAAGTGACCTTAATAGGAGGTCAAGGTTGTGGTTTGTCGATGAGTGAATACATTAGATGCTATTGTGAACTTGAGGCCGGGCGACGCAAGGGTAAAGTGGCTATCAAAGGGGTTCATGATCTGACTCTCAGAACCATTATTTTCACCATTGCACAGATGGCAAGGAGTGCTTCTCCACACATGGCTCTGTAGAGCTACCTCCAGTACATCGTGGAATGCACAGAACCTCGTGTGTTCAACTGGTGTGATGGACTCCTTCACCGTATGAAGATCCAGTTGACCAAGAGAAAGAACGGGGAGCTGAAGTAGTTTGGGTATAGATCCATTTTGGTATATTTATTCCTGGAAAGAGTCCCTCACTTACGTTTACAGGTATATTGGAATATGCCAACGCCACGAGATCTACAGATGAAGCAGTTGTGTGATCTCGTGTCCCGGCATGTAGCGAGGCCCATTATTAAATATAATGATACATTTTTTGATTGGCTGGAGCCATAGATCTTGATGATCGATGATGATGCGTATGCTAGGATGGATTTTCACATTGATCCTGACTTGGTGCTACCTGAGGGTTCTCAGTGGGGGGATCTAGGTAAGAAAAACATTTTTCTTTTATGGTGTTTTTATAAAAAAATTCAAAATATTAAACATTTTTTTATGTTTTTAATCCAACAACTAATCAAAATATTTTGGCCATGCAGATGTATGGCCATTCCATCCCCCAGGTACATACCCTATCTAGAGGTGAGGGGAAGCAACGGTAGTAGTAGGATGGGATGCGGATGATTATGAAGCAATCGAGCAAAATCTGGAGGGTTTGACTGCAGGCATTCCAGACATGTTGATCGACGGGGTTCCAAGGTGTTTCCAGCGCCATACCGTAGGCATGTCTAGTACACTGAGATGATTTATCCATAGAGTAGCATGAGCAGTAGTGTGTTACCATGAGAAGCATCCATGATTCCATTTTGTAGAGGCTATGAGCTTCATATTTTGATATTTTGGTCTTCGGACAAAAAACAATCCTTTTTGTAAAAAACTTTTATCATTATATATATACACATGACACTTCTACCGGCTTATTTTGATTTGTATAATACATGTGATGTGTGATTGGATTTATAAATGTCTCAGATGTATGTCTAACACATAATTAGCTAATGCATCAGTTAATGTATTTCGACATCTAGGAATGTGTTGATACTCGATATAATCAAAATAACGTTCCAAGAGGCAAATTCGTAAATATACTCGTAACAAAGTAGGACTACAGATAACATAGATATTACTTAACTGTAGTACTACTAGATGTGAATCAATTCATATAACCATGCGACGAATCCCAAGTGAGATAGCATCAGTCAACAATTCGATGACTGCAATATACTCGGCTATATTATTGGTTGCACGATCAAGGCAAACACCATGTAGACTGATAAGTTCGTTCGTGGGTGAATATATTGCCTAGGCAGCAGAAGCTAGGTTTTGAGTGCTATGACTAGCACCATTGGCGAAGCCAAAGTGGGGTAACAAAGACTCGAACATCTGGAAACCAAGCAAAATGCAAGGTAAGCGGTTGAGGGTAGAAACCAAATGACAAAAAAGCATGCAAAAGTAGCACACAATAGTATGATACAGTAAAATACAAGAACTCATGCAAAGATAGTCTAAGCATAGTACTTCTTCAAGTAAAGCCCATTTCTGGGTTCACTCAAAGGAATTCCATCATCTACTAACTCGTAGGCTCCTTTCTCCAACACTCGTTTGACGATATAAGGGCCTCACCACATAGCCTCAAATTTTTCGGCTCCTAGAAAATCACGATCTTGTTCATAGACGAGAACTAGATCACCCTCAGAGAAAATGCATGTCTTGACATGCTTGTTGTATTGGGATTTTGCGCGTTTCTTCTGGGTTTCAATAACTAGGGTGGAATCACGACAGGCTTCATCCAATTGCATAAGATACAACATACGTTCTTCTTTAGCAAAGGTGTTTGGGAGAATTTCAATGACTAGTTTTAATGATGGAATCTCACATTCAATTGGTAGGACAACTTCTATACGATACACTAATTGGAAGGGTGTAAACCCCATGGCAGACTTCATGGATTTCTGATAGGCTCATAATGCTGAAAACAACATCGTGTGCCAACTCGTTTTGTGAATTCCTATAATCCATCGAAGCATGGTGACAAGAACCTTGTTGATTGCTTCAACTTGGCCATTGGCCTATGGATAGTAGGGGGTTGAGTTTTCATGTCAAATACCCAACTTTTCTATAAGTTCATACATCATGAAGTTTCGAAAGTGGCTACCGTAATCAGGGATGATAGACTCTGGGATTCCAAATTGTGTGATGATGTGATTGAATATGAATATGGCTACATGTTTTCCTGTATTGTCGAATGTAGGCATTGGCTCAGCCCATTTCGTGAAATAATCCACAGCTATGATAATGTATCCATGCCCTCTGACTGAGTGAGGGTTACAGGTCATGAAATCGATACCCCATTTAGTGAAAGGTCCAATGGAAACTACAAGGTGTAAGGGAGTGGGATGAAATCTTATCTTATGATTGTATGTTTGGCAAGCATGGCATTTATGGATGATAGTTATACAATATTTAAATAAATAAGGCCAGAAGTACCCTTCTCGCAAGATATTTTGGGCAGTGGAATACCCAGACATATGATGGCCACACGCTCTAGAGTGGCAGTCATTCAAAGATTTCTCGGCCTCATCAAAGGTGAGATAGCATCAGAATATAGAGTCAACACCACGACGATAAAGAGTGTCACCGAGAATGATGTATTGACAGGCTTGATAGCGGATGCAATGATGTTCTGTACTAGAGAGGTCTGGCCAAAAATTTTGAGTCTGGAGATAAATGATAATATCTCCATACCAATCATCATCAGAAATGCTCAGAAAAAGGGATTCGTCGGGTAGGGAATCCTCTGCCACATTTTTTGTCTTAGCAGAGGGAAGGTCACATATTAGTTCGGAAAACACCAAGTATTTCTTGGACTTAGCACGTTCAAATTCTAAGTCAAACTCTTGGAGAATCACAATCCACTTGGAGTATTTTCCCCCTAGCAATTGACGTGTAAGAATGTG
This sequence comes from Picea mariana, assembly GCA_032191745.1. Taxonomy (NCBI): domain Eukaryota; kingdom Viridiplantae; phylum Streptophyta; class Pinopsida; order Pinales; family Pinaceae; genus Picea; species Picea mariana. Next base: position 19,674 of record JASDQU010815788.1, read on the forward strand.
TTGCATAGGGTTGCAATCAGAAATTACAGTGCTCTTGCGTAATAGAATATAGTGACGGAAATGTTGGACAACTTGAATAGATACCAAGGCTAGTTTTTCAACATGTAAGTACTTGGCTTCGATAGTCATGAGACTCCAACTCAAATAATAAATGACATGCTTGTCATGTAAATCGTCTTCTTGGACCAGAACCATGGCAATGGTAGAGTCTGAAGCAGTGAGATAAAGGAAATAATCTTGACTATAATCGGGCGAGAAAAGTAGTGGGGTACAGGTTAAAATAAGTTTCAAAGCATCAAAGGATTTGTTGGTAGTGGTGTCCCATACAAACTCAGATCCCTTCTTTAGTAGTCGAGTAAATTTGAGTGTTAACTCAGCGTAGTTTGGGATAAAATGACGTAGAAAGTTTGCTTTCCCTTGCAAACTTTGTAGCTGGCGAAGTGAGGAAGGAGGAGGGAGATTGAGGATTGCCTCGACCTTCAAAGGATCTACCCTGATCCCCTGACATGACACAATAAAGTCCAGGAGTCGGCCGGACTCCACACAAAAGACACATTTATGTGGGTTTAAGTGTATATGATAGAACTGACAACGAAGGAAAATGGCTCGGATATGTGTCGGATGATCACTACGATGCATGGAATGCGCTAGTAGGTCATCTAAATAGGGTTGTACAATATGATTAATATCATGGAAAGTATAAGACATAGCATGTTGAAATTTTTCACCGGGGTTTTTCAAACCGAAGGGTAGTTTCCGGTAGTCAAAAGTGTCCCAAGGACAAATGAAAGTGGTCTTGTGTTGATCCACAGGTAAGATATTGATTTGATTATATCCGGAGAAACTGTCCATCAAAGAGAAGATTTCACTTTCGGCGCAATCGTCGATGATTTGGTCAATGAAGGGGGTAGGAAAGTTGTTGTTAGGATAAGCCTTGTTGATATCCCTATAATAAATGCAGACACAGATTGTACCTTGTTTCTTGTTAACCGAAACTAGATTGGATACCCAATCTGTCAAAGCCACTGGATAAATAAAGCCAACTTTAAAAGGTTTTTCGACTTCAAGCTTGATAGTAGTTTCTTTACGAGGGTAGACCAGGTGAAGTCTCTGCTAGATGGGTTTAGTGTCTAGGTAGGTCTTCATTTCGTGTACAACAATATTAGGGTCAATACCTGGCGTCTCTTCGTAGCTCCATGCAAAGATGTCATGAAATTATTGAAAAAGTGACTTATATGTGACAGCCTCATCGGTGGAACATGAAGCTTCGATGTGGACATTTTCAACAACTCCAGGTTTAATAGATATTTTGAGGGGGACGGTGGGTGAAATGTTACTTAAGTTCCCTTTATATAACACATCATGTGTGGATTCAGGAACCGAAGAAATAATGACAATGGTCGACGGAGTTGAGATCTGTTGGTAACTCTCGATGGTGTGCTATTCAAGAAAGATAATGGAATGATGATTCCCATCATCCCAAGGGGTATCTTCTATCGACATAACCAAAATAATCATCTCGTCCATGGGAAAAATAACGTGGAATGGATCAGGAGGCGAATCACCGAGAGAGAGAGTAGAAGGGTCAGCCAATTGAATGGTTTGGTAAGCAGATTCAGTTGGAATTAAAGGCATCTGGTCACTGTAGTGAAGATAATCACTGCGTTTGGGCACTATCCACAGGTCATAATACGCAGGAGTTTTGTGGATGGAGGTGAAAATAATTTTAATCAAGGCAACCAAAGGAGGTCGAACATCGAGTGGTGGGATTGGAAACATACCCATCAAAGTTGAATCTTTTAGTAGACCCACACCGACATTCTCATACCCAGGGGGTATCTTTGCAATGAAAGGTACATTGTTGGTACATGTATCAAAGTTAAAGAAGGTTAGTTGGTCTAATGTAACTACATTTCTCTGATAGGGAAAACAAATGATACATAAAAGAGTAGACATGACGACACTCATGGAATCGATCCAGCTATGGCTAAGTAAAAGGTTGTAATCGAGAGGTGCGTCAAAGACCTCAACTTCAACGTTGACCATTTTTCCTTCTAATGTAATAGGAAATGAATGTGGTACAACATAGATTTTAAATCCAGATCCATTAAAGGCTTTGAGCATGTTGTGTGATTTAGTTAAGGAAGGAGAGCCAATGGCTTTCCAGCAGACAATAGACATGACACATGTCAACGCACCCTCATCAATAACTATTCTACAAATGTTCTTGTCGGTGAAAACAAATTGTATTTCAAATGTGAGCTAAGGGGGTAACCTTGAAATGTGATCTTCAAAGTCAAATATTATTAAATTCATATCCGTAGGGTCGATTCCATCAATAGCTTTTAATAGTTCCTTCCGTTGTGTAGGAAAACTCTGAAGGACTTTGAGGGCTAACATCACTGACGGTGCTTGCACCAGATCTTCCACAATACTGTAGTTCTGGGTAGCACACGCATGAGGATTGAAAGAAGACATTCAAACCATGCCCTTGGGAGGAGGGTGAAGGACTATATCGGGTTTCATTCGTTCAATATGAAGAGGATAGTTGGAAGATGGAGCCAAGGGAGATTGTTGAACCAATGAAGGTGGTATATCGTCAACTTTCTCCTTGGAGGAAGAGTAATCTTTGGCACAAGTGGTAAGTGTGATGTCATTCTTCTTTGAATCACCATTACACATAAGTACATAAGAGGTAGTGGAGGAAGAAGGTTGATCATGGATGACTAATTGAGGTTGTTGCTGAGAAGGGAAGGGCTGATACAATACGACAGGTGTAGGAGGTTTTGGGATCCCTTGAAGGAACTTCATGACCTCGGCACGTCTCAGACATTCCTTTGTGTAGTGATCATCACCACAGATAAGGCTATTAAACATTATTTTCATCACCCTTATGACCGTTAATGGTGTAAACCTATCTATTGCCTTCAGAGGGGTCAATGGCCTAAATTCCTGAAGAAAGAAGGGAGAAGAACTTTTCCTGAGAGAAGAAGTTGTGTTTTCCTCTGTAAAAACCCTATTTTGGAGGATTTCCACAGGTTGCTATATATGGAGGGTGTAGAAATGCCTAATTTCTGCACCTTTCTCTATAGCTAGGGTATGAATTTTCCACAGGATGCACTATAGCTAGGGTGCAGTAGCCTCCTGTACGTGGGAAAAATGAGCATCTTCTCAATGCTTATAGAAGGAGAAGCTTCTATGGTGAGGTGGCCTCTGAACGATTTGGAACTTACTCACTTTCATGATTTAATGGGATCATCCTAACCTCCTCACCTTATCCTCTTCAACTTATAAAAGAAGAGGAGCTCTCATGGACAAAGTTAGCTTGATTGGGTTGGAATGTTCTTGAGCCTTTGCGATTAGAAATTTGACTTGATATTGTTAGCTTGGTTTGTTGGCTTTGAGATTTTCTTTGTCAAGATAGATTATGAGTAGCTATCAGATCCATGGCCTCATAATCTTTGGAGCAAGATGTGTGTGGGAAGAAAAGAATTGTTGTAAGGAACCTTACAACATCAACGCATCTGGTTGTAATCTCTCTTCCTATTATTTAATATAATACAATGGCATTCTTCTTTCCCATAGAATTATCTTTATTTTATTGCATAATTTCTTGATCATATGCATAGGTTGTCATTGAATATACTTCTACTTCTTTCACTTTGGTTGGTTTGTGTCTCACTACAAGATCAGTATCACAAGAGCACTAGAGATAAATAGGAACAACAAATACATAAGGAAGTGGAACTTAAAGGTATGTCTCTCATCTTTTGTTTGGTAGTAAATTCGATGATTAGAGCCTAGGGAAAGTGCCATGTCCTGTCCTGTTTTGTTCTAGATCCAGGTGGATCTAGGGAGATTAGTTTATGTCTGCATTTACTGATTTATCCAATAAAAAAATTGGCGACTCCACTGGAAAACGAATTGTTTTCCTAGTTTGTCTTGCTTTCTCATTTTGATTGCTTGGTTTCTATTTTACGAGTCACTGAAAGATCCAACTTGATTCTCTGACTATTAAACTTCACTGGAAAACCTTCTTAATTTTTAATTTTTTCCATTTTTGTTTGATTTCCACACCCTGCTTTGAGGGATAGTGCAACGACTTAGGGTTTTTGCACCCTACTTGTTTAGACTAGTGTGGAAACTCCGCATCGTACTCATATCTGTCCTATAGAAATCAGTGATTTCTGCACTGTGTTAGTCTACAGCCTGCAAAAATTGTAAATTCTTTTATTTTTTATGTTTTTTTCCTTACCCAGACCTTCGATTTGGTTTTGGGGTGAATTTTTGGGTTTGATTATGATATGTTTATAGTCTACTTGATAGATTTGAAATTTATTTTAGCCATATTTTCTTTGTTTTCCTTTGAAATATTTTGTCTCTTGCTTTGAGTGTCTTTCAGTTACAAAGCATCATTTTTCTTTAGAATTGTTTCGTGAAAGAATACTTATTTTTATGAATAAATTGTGTTAAAAGAGAAACTTAGTTTGGGTTGTTTTTGGTTTGAAGTGATTTTCTATTTGTTTTAGTGTCTCTTTGAAACAAAAAAATTGTAATTTCTTGCTTTATATTAGATTGGGGGAATCCTTGCATTTGAAGTAGCAAAATTGCATGATTCTTGGAATTTTTTGGTCTTAAATTCTGAATCGTGCATTGGTGTACAGTCTCTTTTTCTCATTTCTTGAGAATCTTGATATTGATGAGTTTAATATATTTTGGGACATTGTGCATATGGGAATGATAAATGTTTTCTCCTTCTCGTAGCATAGTTTTCATCGAAACAAAAATATTGCATCTTCATCTCTTTGCATAACTTTCGAGTTGGTCAAAACACCATATTGTCCACACCATTTTCCTTTTAAGTAACAACAGCCTTAAAAATAAAGCGCTTATAAAAATCGATTAGACATTTTTATATTTTTTGGTAGAAAACATACATTAGATTAGTTGTAGGGCTTTGGTATAGGTGTGAAAGATAACTTTCCAAAGCTGCAAACAAACATAGAATCTTGCGTTAGGGAGCAATGAAATCCACTTATTACATTTTGTCCTAGGAAGCCCTTCTAACACAAGGGTCAATCACGAGGTCACGTTGAGACTGGTAGAGTTACTCACCCTTCTTTGTTGGTCTTGATGTAGAGATTGCACGTATTATGGGGGCCTCTTGAAGGTATACCCACAATGATGAGTGGAAGCCTTTCAAGTTGATTTTAGGCTAGATACCCTACCTTTGCACGTAGATCGGACTGTCGATTGTTTTCCCAGGCATCACTGTAGTAGTTGGTTACCTTAGTGGCCTATCTCTTTAGGGTATTTACACAAGGTGACTGTGGAGAGGAAACTCTTCACGGTACCTGGAATCGACGTTGGCCAAACTCACTCAAGCTCCTTAGAGGGTATACCTACGATTATGTGTGGGAACTTGCACTGGGGTGTAAGTTCATTAAGCAGGTCGTCAATGTAACTTTTCCACCTGCTCTATAACATCCCCTTCTTACTTTGTTCCCAAGACATTGGATTTCATCACCAACTAGTGTGCTCATTGTGAGAAGGTTTTGTTTTCTTTGTTGCTTACTAGATTTTTAGCGTGTGTTGTTTGTTTTCCCTAGTGGACTCTAGATTGGGTTTTTATTTAATGGCCTCATTTCCCGGAATGACCATTGAAGGAATCCCTTTGCCAGGGGAACCTTTTGTTTTTCCTTCTTACAGAAACATTGGTCCTCCTCACATTGCTACTTTGAACCTTCCAGGTCTCACAATTGGATTACCGATATGGTTGTTTTCTACTTAGGTAATCCTGAATGCAGTAAGTGATTCTGTCATAAGCACTTCCCCTCAAGAACATCAACCTCATGTTCATTCTTCACCTTCTTCACCAATAATATATTCTTCATGTTCTCCACTTGTAAGGTCTTCTTCCATTTCATATTCTTCATCGAGTGAAATCTCTGAAGCTAGTAACTCGATGGATAAGAAGAAGAAGAAAAGGAAGAATAAGAAGAAAAATAAACAAGGATCTAAAATTCCAACCACTGTCAGACGTGTTGGAAAGAAACCAGTTATTGTTGATCGTTCTAGGAGTGTTGATGATGTCAAGATCACCCAAACAACCCATAAACCCAGGTACCCTTGCAAGCTTTGTAAGGGTAGCCATCTTCTTAAGAATTTCCCTTCTCTATCCAAGGTTATAGAAGTATTGTCTATACACCCTCTCCAACCCATGTCATCAACCTTTGAACAACATGTTGATGACCTCCCATCAACTAATCAAAACACCCTTGGGAAGAAGAAAAGTAGAGTCAAGTTTCCTTGCAGTTTATGCAGAAGGAGTCATCAAACTCACCTTTTCCCTTGTGTGGACGAAGCCTCGAAATTACTGGAAGACATGACTGTTTCACTGCCTCAACTTCTAGTTGATTATCACAAGATTTCTCTCAACCCACCTATAGTTGATGGAATGATCAATCTAGTTCCCCTATCGGTCAGTCCAATTGATCAAGTAGCCAATTTGGTCACGTCCCTAGTTGAACCAGTGGACCAAGTGGTTGATCCAATCCCATCCTCGAACAATCCCACTCTCCCACCAGAGAGTGAAAACCAAGTGGTCAATCTGATTTCCTCCTCATTTGATCGCACTCTCCCATTAGAGAGTGAAACCAAAGTAGTCGATTAATCTCCACCCCTCGACCCCATTCTCCCCTTGGAGAATGAAACCCAGGTGGTCGATTTGACGTTGTTATCAGTTGATCCTACTCTCCTATTAGAGATTAAACTAGATACTACTCACATTTTTCTTGTTGATACAGACTCTACCATGCCGAGGGGTATTCCTCCTTCTCCCATGGAACCCCCTCCAAGTAATGAGGCCATCCATTTTAATTGGAGTGTGGTAACTGGACCTTGTCTTCCCTCTCACATTCCTTTCCATATTACAGTACAGGTTTATGGTCGGGACGTTCCTCAAAAGTTCAAAGATGAAGGTGTGTCCGTAAGTATTTTTTCCTTTATTACTTGGCAAGCTTTGGGTTTCCCTCAGCTTGTGCCGGTTATGCAGAATCTGTTAGCTTTTAACAGAAGAACCAGTCAACCTTTAGGGACCCTTCCTCAGTTTCTTATAACTTTGGGAGGGAAAATTGTCTTTATTAATGTCATGGTAGTCCAATATCCCTTGGATTTCGCTTTACTCCTTGGGCGGGATTATGTCTATGCCATGAAAGCTATTGTGTCCACTCTTTTTCATGTGATATATTTCCCTCACGATGGAAGAATTGTGACTATTAATCAACTTTCATTCATCGGTCCTGATTGGATTACCTCCCTTAGTGGTTATTATATGCATATGGTATCGTCCCTGCCACAGGTAAATTATGTGGCGTTGTCTCCCATGCCTTCCACTTCCGATGAAAATGATTTGGATCTGGTAATTGACATGGTGACCTCTTCGGTAGGGCTATTAGAGCCTGACCTCCTTACCCCTCTCACGACCCTCGACATGTGTTCCTTCCAGTGTGTGTTTCTTCCATCAAATGAATATCTCTTGGAAGCCATGACTGAGTTTTGTCCCTTGAAATGGTGTCCTTCTAGAGCATTGTCCTCTTGGAAGCCATGATGAAGAAGAACCTCGAGCATGATTTTTTGATTTCAAGCTCGTTAAAAAATGAAGCCAACTTTGAGCATAGTTTTCTTCTTTCAAGCTCGTTAAAAAATGAAACGAGCTGAGGACAGTTTTCATGTCTCTATAGCAACCTCGTTAAAAAATAAAACAAATATTACGAGCATAGTTCCCGTTTATGTGTCAAACTTGTTAAAAAATGAAACAGTGGTCTAGGGATTATACCTAGAGTCATGAGCATAGTTCTTCTCATGTGTCAAGCTCATTAAAAAATGAAAGAACTTCCCCCTCTCTATTTGAGTCAAGTCCTACGTATAGTATTTGAATCTTCTTTTCATCCTCCTATCTCATTGGACGAATCGAAGCTTGGGTGGCAATTCTTTCAGACTCTGGCCTTCATGCTGAAGTCATGTCGCTAGTTTCTTAAGCTGGGGACTAAATACCAACCATCCTTGTGTTATGGGTTGGGAAGTCAAGCATAGTTTTTTGTGGTTCAAGCTTGTGTAAAAATGAAACCACCTACCTCAAGTGTAGTTTCCTTTGGTTCAAGCTTGCGTAAAAATGAAACTAGGTTCAAGCATAGTTTTATTTAGTTTTTAAGATTGTGTAAAAATAAAATCTATCCCAAGCATAGTTTTGTTTTGTTCTAAATCTTCCATAAAAATGAAAACAATCATGAGCTTAGTCTTTGTTCTTTCTCATGATTGTAAATACATGAGAATAAGTTACCGAGATTAGTCTTTGTTCTTTCTTGTTCTCATAAATCGATGAGAATGTAATCGAGTAAACTTTTATCACTTTTTCGGTCTCCTAAAGGTTATGCGAAAAAGGAACCCCTTGGAGTTCCCTTTAAGCTCTTTTCAAACTCTCTAAAAATGAAAATATTGTCGAGGGATATTATTATTTTCATGCTCGTTAATGTATTAGAAAACACATCTGTTGAGCAATAGTTTATCTCTTTTTTGGTCTCGTCAAACTACTTTATGAAAAAGGAACTCAGAGAGTTCTCTTTAAGTGTTTTTTAGACTCTCTAAACATGAAAAACCCTTGAGTTTTCTTTCTTTGGACTCGTTAAACAAACATCGAAAGGCCCATATGGGACTAAACCACTCCTTCCTAGGGTTCGTTAAACATACTCTGAGGGACTCGTCTGAAGGATGAGCTTACATTACAAGCATATGTTATCCTCCTCAAGCTTGCGTAAAAATAAAGAGGTACTCGCCGTAAATGGTGGGGGAAAAATTGGGAAAGAAATTTGTCTAAACCTGTATTCCATGAAAGAGTCACTTTTGAACATGACACCCTTTCACTTTCTTTGTGTCTAGGTTGGAAAATCCTCTTGTCTCTTGATCATAACCCTTTCTAAGATTACAAATTGGTCTATGGTCCCTGTTGTTGAGTCAGTTTTTTCCAAGACAGTTGTTGTGTCATCAATATGTTCAAAGAGATGTTCAACCCATAAAACCTTCTATTGCGTCGACCATTTATGTAGTCCTCAATCCTTCTATTGTGTTATCCATCCCTGAGTCAGTCCTGAAACATTTTTTACTCTAATCTACGTCAAATCTTGTTACACATTTCGTGTCATTGATGGGGGATACATTAAGGCTCTCCTATGACGAGTCTTTTCCTATTGACTTCAACTCATTATCTAGGAATTAGACTTAGAAACCAATTGGTACCTTGGAACTTGCATGCCTCAATGGCAGGTTTCCTTGCTTTCGACAGTGGGTTTTCATTATTGACCTCTGATCGGGAGATTCCACGAGTGTTTGACTTCAACTCATTAATTCACACTTGTTGGATTGTACTAGTGTACCTTGGGAGTCATTGACGTTAATGGTGATTTCTCTCGCACTTGTTAATAGTATCCATTAATGACCAGTAATCAAGTGGTTTCTACCATGTTCGACTTCAGCACATGTATTCGCATGGTTAGATCCATACTATAGAGTGGTGGAGATGAAGACCCTGAATCTTTTCTCACAGATTCATGTTGCATTGGAGTATATTCAGTTTGTACTATTGCATAGATCCACATTGTATGTCTCATGGTTATGTTCAAATTTGAGTCTTTAACACATATATCCAGAGTGTATTTTTGGGGGTTGTTCAGATTTGAGTCATAATGGCATGGATCCATAGTGTATGTTTGGTGGCCATGACCTATATTACTTGACATGGATCTTCACATGTCAACATTTATGCTTTGATTCATTTGTATTCTGAGTATGGGAATGCCTACCTCATTGATGATATATTATTGTATTGTATTTTCTTGTTTGCTGGCAGGTTTCCGACTGATTGTTCCTTGTTCCCCACACACACTCAAAAAAGTATTTCAGCTATCATTCTGTTCTAACTTCATACTTTGGGGGGCTCTCTGTTACACATTATTTTCATCACCCTTATGACCGTTAATGGTGTAAACCTATCTGCTGTCTTCAGAGGGGTCAATGGCCTGAATTCCTAAAGAAAGAAGGGAGAAGAACTTTTCCTAAGAGAAGAAGTTGTGTTTTCCTTTGCAAAAACCCTATTTTGGAGGATTTCCACAGGCTGCTATATATGGAGAGTGTGGAAATTCCAGATTTCTACACCTTTCTCTATAGCTAGGGTGTGGAGTTTCCACATGCTTCACTATAGATGGGGTGCGACGGCCTCCTGTACGTGGAAAAATGAGCATCTTCTCGATGCTTTTAGAAGGAGAAGATTCTATGGTGAGTTGGCCTCCGAATGGTTTGGATCTTACTCAGTTTCATGATTTAGTGGGATCATCCCAACCTCCTGACCTTATCCTCTTCATCTTATAAAAGAAGAGGAGCTCTCATGGAGAAAGTTAGCTTGATTGGGTTGGAAAGTTCTTGAGCCTTTGAGATTAGAAATTTGGCTTGAGATTGTTAGCTTGGTTTGTTGGTTTTGAGATTTTCTTTGTCAAGATAGATTGTGAGTAGCTATCATATCCATGGTCTCAAAATACTTAGAGAAAGAAGTGTGTGGGAAGCAAGGAACTGTTGGAAGGAACCTTACAACATCAAGGTATCTAGTTGTAATCTCTCTTCCTATTATTTAATATAATACAGTGGCATGCTTCTTTCCCATAAAATTATCTTTATTTTATTCCATAATTACTTGGTCATATGCATAGGTTGTCATTGAATATACTTCTACTTCTTTCACTTTGGTTGGTTTATGTCTCACTGCAGGATCAATATCACAAGAGAACCAGAGCTAAATAGGAATAAAAAAGACATAAGGAAGCGACTCTTAAAGGTGTGTCTCTCATCTTTTGTTCGGTAGTAAATTTGGTGATTAGAGCCTAGGGAAAGCACCGTGTCCTATCCTAGTTTGTTGTAGATCCAGGTGGATCTAGGGATATTAGTTTATGTCTGCATTTATCGATTTATCCAATAACAAAGGAAAGGATAGCAAGCTTTGTGTTTGTCCTTATCATCAACAGGTTGGGACTTGTTCTTGTTGGATTGTGGGTTGTTATTTTTATCATCCTTATTCCTACCATTCCCTTTCTTAGATTTATTATTACCGGTAGGATTTGATTGAACAACGTTCATATCTGAATTGTTACTGGTGGGAGGAGTGGGTGTTGGAGCAGTTTGAACATTAGAAGCATGGGATTTGGGATTGGTGTGAGAGGCCTGTGTAGATTGAGGTTGAGCATGGAAAGTACCTATCACACCATCAAAAACATGAGAAGATTCTAAGGTTGTTGAGGTGGTCATGGTAGAAGGACAAGATGTGTTAGGGAGAAGATCATAAAGAGTACCCATTTGTGAATAAACGAGATCGAGTTACTGGGTATGACTGATCGCCTGTTATTCTTTGACAACTCCACCCATGGAAATGTCTTTAGATATGTCATTCATGAAGGATTTTGTGAACCATTCTGCCAATAATGGATCAGGAAGATTGAGTTTGATTAAACTTCGTCGTCGTCTCTAGTCATGAATGTGATTAGAGATATGAGTGGCTTTATTTTTTTTGAACGAACTCAAGATCTCGGTTCCTATTTCATAATGGATTGGAAACTGGTAGTGAGTGAGGAAATCCATAGCTAGGGTATTAAATTCGGTGAAGAAGCCTCGTGGTAATTCTATATACCACTTCATGGCTGAACCTGTGAGAGTTCGTTGAAAAATACGTAACCGAATGGAGTCATCCATCAAAGAGTTGTATGAACACCAAAGGTGGAAAGTCATTACAATATTGTTTGGATCCTCTCCTAGTTTACCATCAAACTTAGGAATGTCTGATGGTAATTTGGTCGGTATGATAGGACAATGAGGAGAATGATGGATAGGGTCATTCAAAATCCTAGACAAGTTGGGTAGATCCAAAGTGGCTAAAAAGGGTAACTGTTTATTCACATGAGGGTACTGGTGACTTTTGGGAGGAAGTATCATCGGTATACCAGTAGGACCATAAGATGTTTCATATGATGCGAAGATCCTGGCAGATTTGGTTGTGGGTGTGGATGCAGGTAGCCCCTGGGGTTGTACTGATTAGGGATGTTCCCTTAGAAAGGGACACTAGATTGAGCGTTCTGACCCCAAATGGGATTGGAAGTCCCAGGGTATGGTTGGCCCGTACTAGGGGGTATGAAAGAGATGACTTGAGGCTATAGCCCCCCATTCGATTGAGTATTAACCTGGGTAAGAAAATTCCAATACTAGGCCAAAGCTGTTGGTATGATCTGTCCATAGGGTGGGGTGGGTGGGGGTTGTCCTCCAACTGGAGGTTGTGTCCCAATTGGGGTTTGACCTCCAAATGGGAGTTGAGATTGGCCCCCAGGGTTGAATTTTTCACCAACAGGAATATGATAATTAGGTGTCAAAGACTGAGTAATACCACTAGAGTCGGATCCTCCGGTGAAAGGTGGATAAGACCCTCCGGAAGGGGGCTGGGGAAGTGTCAGAATGAAACCGGAAATAGGATTGTTCCTAGAAGGAGAAAAAACTCCATATGCTCTAGATGGAACATGAGTAGGGATAGAGATAGAAGCATTAAATGCATTATACCTAGGAGAAAGCGATGGGTAAGGTCTAGGTTAAAGGGGTGTGCCAATGGGAGCTTGGCTAGCCACCATAGTCTTGGTAGAAATAGTCATATCATTTGGGACTATTGTAAAGTGAAACATATGAAGGGGGATGGTCGAGTTAGGATCAAATAACGGGGTATCTGAACCAGTGAACATATAGGAAGTTGTAATGGGAGAATGATCTAGGGGTATCATGTCTTCAGCAGATGTTTTGGGTAACTCGGGTATGACAAGTATATCATCATTTGACCCAGCTCCGAAAATATCCCATCTAGATATGTCAGTAGTCCAAAATGGATATTGGCCTTTAGGACCTTCGAAAGGTTTGGTTGGTAGTCCAGAAGTTTGAACAACAAGATCTCTAGATGAATTTATCCAAAGAATACATCTCTCAGAATCATGAAGAAGTTGAAAAGACTCTAGAGAGGAAGAAATTCGAAAATTGTCTAAAGAGTCAGTTCTTTCCACTCTTGGAGTGGCGGTGTCTTGGAGCTCACTCTGTTGAGGAGAGCCCTCTGGTGAATTAGTAGGCAAGGGTTGAGAACTTTGCAGATCTTTCAGAGGTAGGCCTTGCATTCTATGTGAATGGCATGGAGGGTCAATATTGCCTGAACCAAAAAATTTGTGAAAAAAATCTATGGGCAACTATGACAACAAACAACACTCGCTAATAAAATATAGAGTTCAAACCAGACAAACAAAACCTTCTTATTTCGAAATCACTAGTTGGTGATGAAATACCACATCGTGAGATCGAGATAACAAGGGGTTGGGCTAGGGTGGAAAATTTACGTTGATGACCTGCTTAACGTACTTACACCCTGGTGCAAGATCCCACACATAATCGTGGGTATACCCTCCAAGGGGTCCGAGTGAGTCTGGTCAACATCGATTCCAGGTACCATGAAGAATTTCCCCTCAAAGTCACCTTGTGTAAGACCCTAAGAAGATAGGCTACTAAAGTTACCACAAACAATAGTGATGCCTAGGGAAACAATCGACAGTCTGATCCACACACAAGGGCAGGGTATCGGTCCCAAAATCAACTTGAGAGGCTTCCACTCATCATTGTGGGTATACCTTCAAGTGACCCCCATAATATGTGCAATCTCTACACTGAGACCAACAAAGTAGGGTGAGTAACTCTGACAATCTCAATGTGACCTCAGGTTTGACCCTTGTGTGAGAAGGGCTTCCCAAGACAAAATGTTGCAAATGGATTTGAACACTCCCTATCACAAGATACTATTGTATGTTTTGTGCTTTGAAGAGTGTGTCTAACTGCCTATTCCAAAGCTCTAGCCTAGCTAATGTTGGTGTAAAAGAGCCCTAGAAAATAAAAGTTACTACTTGAATTTTAAATTTCGCAATGTTTTTAAGAGGTTGTTGTTACTCAAGAGGTAAACGGGAATAAAACCAATGTTGTGTAAGACTTTGACTCAATAACATGCAAATAGAAATGAATTATGCAAACTTTCGTTCAATGAATTCTATCTATAGTAGGGAGAAGGTATTTTTCTGGAACAATGTGAACTACGATGTACAATTCCTTTTCTTTGAATGTAACACCAAACAATCATCAACAATGTAATTTCACTATTCGTTCTCTTTCAATTTTTTGAATGCCAATATTTTATGGATAAATGATTACCTAAAAGACTAAAAGACTTTAATTTTTTCCTTTCGAAAACCAAAACAGGGATGGAATTGAGAAAGGATAAGCAATAAATGAAAATAAAATACTCAACAAGAACCCAAATCAATCTTTCAATGGAGATAAAAATAAGAAATGACAAGAAAATGCTTCTTCAAATGTGAACAAAAAATGGTCTTTTGATCATTAAGAAACCCAAAATGTGTAACCAACCTAAAAATTCAAATCCAATCGAAGATTTTTAATCGAGCAAGAACTTAGACACAGATCCAGAGATTATGCCCTTGTCGGTAAAAATAAAAAACAAAAATGGAAAAAGATCAAAAGAGAGGTGTTCGATATCCGAAACTAATCAAGAGCAAGCTTAAACAATCAGAAAAAAGTCAAGAACTGGCATTAAAAATCCTTTCCCAGCTAACTAAAGCAAAAATGGGTAAAAGCAGAGGCCAAAACCCAACCCAAAAAATTTCTCAAATGCGATTGTAGGTTGGCAATATAACATAGTGTGGAAATGAATAATTTCTGCAGACCAGAAATAGACAAGGTGCAGAAATCCCACACTGAAGTAAACCAACAGGGTGTGGAAATCAAAGGTTTCCATAGGCTATCTATAAGGTGCAGTGTGGAAGTTTTTGAAAAATCATGAAATTTGGAGGAAAGGGCAAAGCATCCAGGAGGATTTTCAAACCCAGAGAGTCTAAATGGATCTCCCACAAACTCAGAGACTAATTTCAAGTAAAAATAATAGGTCAAAAGAAAATGGATAACAAAAAACCATAATCAAGTTGTTCTTCCCCAGTGGAGTCACCAATTTTGTTATTGGGTAAATCGGTAGATGTAGACATGAACTAATCCCCCTAGATCTAGAAAAAAATGAGATGGAACAAGACGCTTTCCCTAAGTTGTGATCATTGAGTTTACTACCAAAGGAGGAATAGATAACATAACTAATGGATCACTTTCTTATATCTTTGTTGTCCCTTCTTCACTCCAGTTCTCTTGGGAAATCATATCTGTGATAACACAAACCAACCAATGTGAAAGCAACAATAGTAGAATTCAATGACAAACTAAAGATGTGATCAAGGATTCATGTAATAAAATGCTAATCATTTTATGGGAAAGAGATGTGCCACCGTATTATATTAATGAAAGTAGAATATACAACTGAATTGCCTTGATGTTGCAAGTTCCCTTTTAGTGGTCCTTCGTTCCAACACACACATATACTTGCTCTGAAATTCACATGAAGATAATCCACAAAATCTTGATGGGAAATGGTGGCCTCAAGCATCACTAGAAACATGATTCTTCACACAATCTTCGGCCTATTCTTCCATCAATTCTCTGCTTAATATTGCTTCTTAACCTTTTCCATGAGAAACCCATGATTATATAGGAGAAGGTGAAGTGGTTAAAGGGATGAGGATGATCCCACCAAATTAGAGAAACCAGTAGGATTGCAACCATACGGAAGACACCTCACATTCTAGAAGATTCCCCTTCTAGAAACTTCGTGAAACCTCTTTCCTCTTTTAGCTTTGGAACACCGTCGCACCCTACCTATATAACAGCCTGTGGAAATCCCATGGGCTAGCTACAAAGCATCCTGTGGAAATCCCACGGGCCAACTACAGAGCAGCCTACAGAAATCATAGATTTCTGCACTATGTAGTATATGCAACCTGCAGACCCTTTCTAAAAAGCAGCCTTGTAGAGGAGGAAATAAGTTTCTTTTCTCAGGAAAAAAGTCATGTTGGGAGCTTGAACACATTTTTGTGAAATCATCACTTGGGTGACCAAAATAATGTATAACAACATGGAGAGGAACCTACTAGTCTAGAGGATACACTTCCAGATGCACAATTGTTGGCCGTCAGAAAAATCGATGATCACTTCACCAAGATAGTCCAGTTCCTATCCGCAGGAATGGCACTTCGTAAGTACACAGTCATTCAAAAGAAAAAATTGGTCGTTCGTGCTGCTAAATTTCAACTTATAACTGGACAATTATATAATATGGGACCAAATGAGATCTTGAGGAGATGCATTATGGAGGCCAAAAGACCATTGATTCTTGCAGAAGCACATGAAGGCATCGCAGGAGGGCACTATGCAAGGAAAGAAACAACACATAAGGTTCTCAGAGCTAGCCTCTGAGGGCCTACTTTATATAAGGATGCTAAGGAATACTATAGAGCCCATGATGTGTGTCAAAGAGTAGGGAAGCCTTCTAGAAGGGATGAAATTCCTTTAGCACCTCAATTAACCTTACAGGATTATGGAGGCCAAAAGACCATTGATTCTTGCAGAAGCACATGAAGGCATCGCAGGAGGGCACTATGCAAGGAAAGAAACAACACATAAGGTTCTCAGAGCTAGCCTCTGAGGGCCTACTTTATATAAGGATGCTAAGGAATACTATAGAGCCCATGATGTGTGTCAAAGAGTAG
>JASDQU010815789.1:50651-77264 GCA_032191745.1 Picea mariana
ATATTGATCTGAGATCGCGTCTGACAGAAGAAGATTTGGACGTCAAGCCTTGAATGTGGCAACCAAAGCGTACTTCTGTAAGGGGGCGAGTTTCTCTGAGTATATATACTCAGTTTTAATATTTTGTAATGGTCGATGGTAGAGCAAAGCTCCCGTATTATAAAGTTTTAATGAACATTCTAGTTTTCTGGTTATGTATATGATGTTGAGACTTCTTGTTTAATGACAGTCAACTTTCTTATTCCATCTTATTCGCTTCTAGTATTGAAGGATTTATGAGTGACTAATTCACTTGAATTATTGTGACGACATTATAATGGATGTTTGATTATAGTGTTGTTGCAATTCCTTTCAGTTTCTTTGAGATTTAAATTCGAGAAGTTCTCGCATTTTAGTTTTTCTTCTTTGGGATGTCTGAAGACCTGATGTCCTCCAAAGACCTCTACATTTCCTCACTAATTCTTCCTTCTATTCACCCTTAATACAACTTATTGACTAAATTTAGACCAAGACCTCACCTATCTATGCATACCAGCCCAGTCTTCTGAGTTAAGACTATACTTTCTTGAAACCACACCCATTTGATCCCTTTAATAACCAACCTGGACATAAAACTCTGATGGGTATCAGGCTTACCTATTCCGCGATCCAGAGCTGACATCTAGTGCTAACACGGTGGTATGTGGAACGTCACATAACTCCTCATGTTTAGAGAGTTATGGCCATGTGAAGTTGGAGAACCCTTATGAGTCATCTAGAAGCCCCAAAAGGTCAAAGTAGTCAAAGTTTTTGCAAAGAAGAAATTATTTAAATAATAAAGTGAAGTGATGTGTGTACTATAAGTAAAAAAGGATGCAAAATAAATTATTTAAATAATAAAGTTAATGGATAACTTACTAATTATGGAAAGTGTTTAAGTTAAGTGGGTTAACCATAAAATAAGGAAAGTGGGTTAAGATGATTAGAAGGTAACCCCTTGAGGAAGCTACATGAAAGTATAAATAAGAGGCAAAGGTCTTTAATTTAAACACACTTGAACACATTGAATATCTATTGTTTTGTAAGGATTATTGCAAGTACTCATTGATACATTTGAAGTTGTGAATGTCCGAGTTAGCATGAAGGGTTGACGGTGAAATTTTTGGAATTGCAGCGAATACTAAAAAACCCTAATTTTTGAGGTGTGTGTGGGCTAACAGTGTATTAGGGTGCATACATACGTGGGATGGCATTGTATTAGGGTGTGCACATGAGGTTAAATCCATAGAAACTTGAGAATATGAAGATGCCAAGGTTTTAGATTTTGAGATCAAGCTCCCTAGAAGGTATACAGTGATCAGATACATCAAATCTATCCATTGGTTCAAAAGGTATGTCTTGTTTCTATGAGTAGTTAGATTTTGATGTATGCATGAGAAATGGTTATGGATATTTGAGGATTATCCCTAGAGAGATTAGCGGTTGCATGGGATCTTCTTTATAAGTCATATCTATAGAAATATAGTGTTGGTATAATCAATATTTATCATTGATACTTCTTGTTAGAGTTGAGGCACATCTTGTATTTATTGTCATATCACTAAGGGTTTTTGTGGTACATGATTGAAATCTTGTATTTATGAAGTGGTTGATGTCTTGAGAGGTTGAATATCAGAAAGGGTTTGATGTCTAGATCATGTGAGGGTTATTATACTTGTTCATTTACACACACTTATATGGCACATGACTAGAGAGAGATATAGAGTTTTTGGGTAAAGGTTATGTATAAGGATGCATGCACAGGATACATTTACAGTATGGATACAGTGATAGGTTTCATATCTATGTGAAAGAAGTTTCAGAGGGTCAAAAGTTTTCAGAAGAAAGAAAACCCTAGTTTTGAGAAGGTATACGCATGTTGCATAACAGACAAGACACGTACATACGCAAGTTGTTGTATGCATAGGGCGCGTAGATATGCATGTTTCATAACTATAGGTCATGTATCTGTTGTATACTATTTTTCAGAGGGTATACATAGGATGCATAATAGACAAGACGCATACATACACATGATGTTTTATATATAGGGCACGTACATATGCATGCTACAGAACTACAGGTCATGTATCTGTTGTTTTTGGTTGATACATGTTCAGTTCAGGTACAGATTGATTGCAGGGAAATTGTATAGGTTGGTTGCAGGTCAGTGGTATAGGTTGGTACAGTTTTACAGTGGTATATCTCACAGTGATTGTGTGACAATGGTTCCATCATTCTACTTCTACTTCAGGGCGGTTGGACAGGGCAAGGACAGGTGGTTGTATCCGGAGAACATAGGGGGTTGTAGCCTCCTTCTAGTTGTAGCCAGAGAATTGGGGAATTGGAGCTTCCCTCAGGTTGTAGCCTGAGAAGCTAGGGTGTTGGAGCCTCCTTCTAGTTATGGCTGGAAAACAAATGAAGTTTATGCTTCCAATGAATGTAATTCTAAAAGACATATAAGAAAAAAATATTATGTGGTTTTCTCCCACTTTGGGTTTCCATGTAAAAACATTGGTGTATTGTGTATGTGTATGATTGCTCATTTATTCATTGTTTATTTACTCTGCAACTATTGGATGATAATGCTACATTAATATAACACTTGCATTTTGTGGTTAAAAAGGATTGAATTTCTCTATTATTGATTCAAACCCTCTCTCAGTAATCCAATAATTGGTATCAGAGCAGGTTCCTTCAGGAATCATTTTAACCACTGAAAGGTAGATCATGGAGAGCAACAACATGTATAAAAATGGAATACCACAGTTTGATGGACATAAGTATGCATTTTGGAGTAGAAGGATGAAAACAAAGATACAGGCACATGGATTTGAAATTTTGCAATCAATTGTAGATGGATACAAAGAACCAACAATTCCACCGACAAGTGAAAGAGCAATAAAACTCGGTCAAAATAATTCCAAAGCCACAAATGCACTTCTGAATGGTCTTTGTGAATCAATATACACCAAATTTATACATTGTAAATCCTCTAAAGATATATGGGACAAACTTCAAAATATTTATGAAGGAGATTCAAAAGTCAAAGAAGCAAAGCTTCAAACTTACAGAGATTAGTTCGAACAACTGAAGATGAAGGAAGATGAGAATATTACAGCTTACTTCTTATGAGTCGATGAAACAATAAATGAAATCATAGGATTGGGAGAAGAAATTAAAGAATCTGTAATTGTTCAAAAGGTACTAATATCTCTTCCTATGAGATTTGATCCTAAGATATTAGCACTAGAAGAAAGAGCAGATCTAGACTCAATAAGCATGGAAGAACTACATGGAATCTTCACAACATATGAAATGAGAATTGAACAGGAAAATCCAGATATAAAAGAAGCATCTTTTAAAGCATCCAAAAGGTCAAAGCAAAAGGAAAAAGAACATAGCAGCAATAGTGACATCTTGAAATATGATGAAGAAGTGGCCAACTTTGTTAGAAGAAGAAGGGAACCAATGACAGATATAAAGGTAAGCTTCCATTGATTTGTTTTAATTGTGATGGTATTGGTCATTTTGCTAACAAATGTCCTCATAAGAAAAATAAGAGGAATGATTAAGATTACTCAAATAACAAACAAACATATAAAGGCAAAAGAACCACAAAGAAATCTTTCAAGAAAAGCTTATGCACCAAAGAAGACATATCCTCATCAGATGAAGATGAAGTCAGTGGCAGTGAGACAGAAAGAGTTCTATTCATGGAAGTAGAAGAATCTGATTAACAAGACACCGAAGAAGAATATGAAGAGGCAGAAGTTGACTATCGAGACGAATTGTTGAGTGCCATATAAGTTATAAGAAGAGAAAAGAAGAAAAACAAGAAGCTACAAGTAGAACTAGACAAGAAAGAAGACACTCAGGAACTAGAACAAATGATCACAAATTTGAAGATTCAAATAGAAGAAGATAAAAGAATTGAACAATCACTCAAAGAACAACTAGAACAAATATACATGATCATTGGAAATTTGGAAGCAGAGATTGTCACATTAAGAAAGGATCTTCAAAAGAAAAATATGCAGAACAACTCAAAAGTTTTGGATGACATTATCAGCAGTCAAAATCCTCATCATGACAAGTCCAGACTTGGAAACAATCAGACAGAAAAGGGATGAAGCTACAAAACAACATAACAAGAAAAATATCCAAAAATTTATGTAGAAACAATCAAACGGGATAGGAAGACCTACAAGGAAGATTATAGGGACACTCCTCCATTGAGAAGATTTAGATTTAAGAATCAACGATCGACAAAAACAGATAGGCCTCAGGAAGAAGAAGGATTCATAAGAGTAACTCATGTTAGAAGATATTCAACTCCCAGGTATCAAAATATCATTTTTGGTTTATGTTATGCATGCAATAATTTTGGACATAAAGATGTCCAATTGCAGAGCTAATATCAGGAACATAAACAACTTTGAAAGTCATACAAAAAAGGGTTATCCAAGAAGGCCTAGTGAAACACAGAGAAGAAGTTACAAAACATTTGAATCATTGAACACTGAAGTGGAATGATACAAGTGTAACAACTTTGGACACATGGTCAAATATTGCAGAATGGCAATCCCTCCTAGAGATTCATAACAAAACAACAGAAGTCATAGACGGGAACCTTGGAAGAGGACATGGACAAGAAAACATAATCAATATAGCAATGGAGAATACACACTCGCTCTACAAGCTAAGCAAACTAAATGTGGTTGGTATCTTGACAATGGATGTTCAAAACACATGACATGTGATAAAGACAAGTTTATTACATTAAGAAAGGAAATATATGGATCAGTCTCCTTCGGAAATGATGATTCAGCTAAAATCATTGGAAAAAGCACAGTAAGAATTGGAAACAAGAATACCAAGAAAAAAAATGTTCTACTAATAGAAGATATGAAACATAATATTCTAAGTGTAATTCAAATGTGTGACCAAGGACATAAAGTTACATTCGATTCACAGAAGTATGAGATAAGAAAAGAAGGTTCAGGAAAATTGATTGCAATAGCTGCAAGAAATTTAAGCAACACATATGTATTAAGTGAAAGTGGAAATGAAAAGTGTTGTCTAGGAAAGGAAGATGAAGGTTGGCTATGACATAGAAGAATGTGTCACATACACTTTGACAACCTTGTCAAAGTCAGTAGAAAGGAATCAGTTAGAGAAATTCCCCAGATCACGAAACCAACCAATACTTTATGCAAGCGTTGTCAACAAGGAAAGCAAATAAATACTAGGTTCAAATCAAACGAATACTCAACAACAAGACCACTAGAAATTGTGCATACTGATCTAGTTGGACCAACTACAACAAAGGGTTTGAAAGGTGAGAAATACTTTATGTTATTAGTTGATGATTATACAAGAATGACTGCAATTTTCTTTCTCAGAAATAAGTCAGAAGCTTTTGAAAACTTCAAGGTCTACAAGGAAATGGTTTAAAATGAAATGGATTCAAAAATCAGATGTTTGAGATATGATAATGGAGTAGAGTTCACTTCAAAGGAATTTATGGACTTATGCAGCAAGAATGGAATAAAAAGGCAATTCTCCGTTGCTAGGACACCTCAACGGAATGGAGTTGTTGAAAGAAAGAATAGAACAATACAGGAAATGGATCGAACAATGCTAATGGACTCCAACTTGATAGATATTTTTTGGACACATGCAGTGCATACAATAGTTCACATTCAAAACAAAGTAATGCTCATAAACAAAACTGACAAAACTCCCTACAAGCTATGGAAAGGAAGACCAACAAATGTGAAGCACTTCTGAGTATTTGGAAGCAAATGCTACATCAAAAGAGAAGATGGAAGAATGGGAAAGTTTGAATCTCGTGCAGACAAAGGAGTACTTGTTGGTTACTCAAGTATAAGGAAAGCATACAAGTGTTACAATCTGAGGTTGAAAAAAGTTGTGGAAATCATCAATGTAACAATTGATGAAATAGGTGGATGAGAATTAAAGGAAGAAGAAAATGAATCAATGGAACAACTTTACGAAGAAGAAGAAGACGAAGACGAAGACGAAGAAGAAGTAGAAGAGGAAGATAAATAAGATCAAACAGAAGTAGAAGAGCAAGTTCAACAAGTGCCTCCAAGGACACCTAGCAAACAAGTACAAAAGAATCATCCTTCATAACATATTATCGGAAACAAATATGCAGGAGTTGAGCCTAGAAGAAGAATTTGTTCGCCAGAACACATGCACCTAGCACTCTCATTTATGATTGAACCAAACAGTTTTGAAGAGGCCAGCAACGATGAATTCTAGAATAAGGCCATGGATGAAGAATTGGATCAAATAGAGAAGAATGACACTTGAGAATTGGTTCCAAGACCAAAGAATAGTAATGTGATTGGCACAAAGTGGGTATTCAAAAATAAATTGAATGAAGATGGAAAAGTTACAAGGAACAAATCTAGATTGGTATGTAAAGGACATGAACATGTTGAAGGAATCGAATTTGAAGAGACATTTTCCCCAGTTTCCATAATGGAAGAAATCTGATTGCTCCTAGCTTATGCATGCTCCAAGAATATTAAAGTGTATCAGATGGACATGAAATCATTTTTTCTGAATGGGGAACTTGAAGAAGAAGTCTACATTGAACAACCATAATGATTTCAGTTGTCAGAGAATGCAAATTATGTGTGTAAATTGAAGAAGGCCTTGTATGGTCTAAAACAATCTCCTAGAGCATGGTACTCTACACTAGATAAATATCTACAACAGGCATGGTTCAAAAAATGAAGTGCAGACATCAACCTCTATATCAAGGTAACTCAAGATAGTATTTTATTAATTGAAGTTTATGTTGATGATATTATTTTTGGAAGCAATGATGATAGGTTAAGATATAAATTTTCAAAGGATATGTAGAATGAATTTGAAATGTCATTATTCGAAGAACTATCCTTTTTTCTGGGTCTTTAGATACGTCAAAGCAACCAAGGAATTTTTATTTCTCAAGCTAAGTATATCAGAGAAATGTTAAAGAGGTTCGGAATGGAAGATTTCAAATCAGTTACCACTCCTATGCAAACCATTTGCAAGTTGAGCAAAGATGATGATTCAAAGTCTATAGACTAGAGGCAATACATGTTAATGATTGGTAGCTTACTATATGTGACAACATCTAGACCAGATGTAATGCAGGCAGTTGGACAGGTGGCATGATTTCAAGCAGCACCAAATGAATCACATGTTGTAGCAGTGAAGAGGATTTTCAAATATCTCAAAGGAAAATAAGAGTTTGGATTATGGTATCCAAAAGGAAAGGATCTCTCACTTATTGCCTACATAGATGCAGATTGGGAAGGTTTCATTGATGACCGACGAAGCACCAGTGGAGAAAAATTATACCTGGTTGAGTGTTTAGCATCATGGCTAAGAAAGAAACAATCATCAGTATTCTTATCTACATCCGAAGCAGAGTATATTGTAGAAACAACATGTTGTACACATGTTCTACGGATGAAACAAACTCTGATAGATATATAGGTTGAGTATGATGAGCCCATTCCAATCTATTGTGATAATACAAGCACCATCAGTATCTCAAAGAACCTGGTGATGAACTCCAAGACGAAGCACACTCCAATCAAGTATCACTTTCTAAGGGAACAGGTTCCAGAGAAGAACATCAGAGTTGAATATGTGGGCACAAAAGAACAAGTGGCAGACATATTTACAAAACTGCTTCCAAGAGAAGCCTTTGAGTATCTTCATCAGAGACTCAGATTAATTTCTACTCCAAAATGAATGATTTTAAATGCTTATCTTATATGTCTTAGATGTACACGAGGAAGCACCATAAAGAGGACAGTTCAGGTTGGGAGAATAGTTTTAGGAAGACTTTAGTCTGGGGGAGTATCCCCAAGGACAGTTCAGTTAAGCGGAGCAACCCAAAATGGAAAGATACATTTTCCATTGATGTCAAAGGGGGAGAGATTTATCATATGCAGAGCATAGAGGCATGGTTCCAAGGGAAGCGATGGTCACATGGGGAGCATGAGTGATATGACTTCAGTATTGCATGATATGACTTCAGTATTGCATCATAGTGTTTTCATCAATGCCAAAGGGGGAGATTGTTGATTAATTGGGTTGGTTGTCATTGATGTCAACCCTTGAAGAAAGTCCCATAGAAAATTTCGGTAGCACAAAGGTTTGGGTAATGGACCCATGTTTGTTTGATGGATAATGGTATGTGTTTTGATATATTTGCAGGTAAGACTATTCTAGATGGATAGTGTGTGTCGTGCCATTTTCAGTGGTATGTGGAACGTCACATAACTCCTCACAGTTAGAGAGTTATGGTCATGTGAAGTTGGAGAACCCTCATGAGTCATCTAGAAGCCCCAAAAGGTCAAAGTAGTCAAAGTGTTTGCAAAGAAGAAATGACTTAAATAATAAAGTGAAGTGATGAGTGTACTGTAATTCAAAGAGGATGCAAAAGAAATTATTTAAATAATAAATTTAATGGAGAACTTACTAATTATGGAAAGTGGTTAAGTTAAGTGGACAAGTGGTTATAAGTGGGTTAACCCTAAAATAAGGAAAGTGGGTTAAGATGATTAGAAGGTAACCCCTTGAGGAAGCTACATGAAAGTATAAATAAGAGGAAAAGGTCTCTCATTTAAACACACTTAAACACATTGAATATCTATTGTTGTGTGAGGCTTATTGCAAGTACTCATTGATACATATGAAGTTGCAAAAGTTTGAGGTAGCATGAAGGGTTGACGGTGAAATTTTCAGAATTGCAACGAATACTAAAAAACCCTAATTTCTGAGGTGTACACGGGATAAAAGTGTATTAGGGTGCGTACATATGTAGGTTGGAGGTGTATTAGGGCATGTACATGAGGGTAAAGCCATAGAAACTTGAGAATATGAAGATGTTGAGGTTCTAGATTCTGAGATCAAGCTCCCAGGAAGGTCTACAGTGATCAGATACATCAAATCTATCCATTGGTTCAAAAGGTATGTCTTATTTCTATGATTAGTTGGATTTTGATGTATGCATGAGAAATGGTTATGGAGATTTGAGGATTCTCCCTAGATAGATTAGTGGTTGCATGGGATATTTTGTATAAGTCAGATCTACAGAAATACAATGTTGGTATAATCAATATTTATCATTGATACTTCTTGTTAGAGTTGAGGCACATCTTGTATTTATTGGCATATGGCTAAGGGTTTTTGTGGTACATGGTTGAAAGCTTGTATTTGTGAAGTGGTTGATGTATTGAGAGGCTGAATATCAGAAAGGGTTTGATGTCTAGATCATGTTAGGGTTATTATAATTGTTCATGATTACACACACTTATATGGCACATGACTAGAGAGAGATATAGAGTTTTTGGATAAAGGTTATGTATAAGGATGCATGCACATGATAGAGTTACAGTATGGATACAATGACAGGTTGCATATCTATGTGAAAGAAGTTCCATAGGGTCAGAAGTTTTTAGAAGGTATACACAGGCTGCGTAACAAACAAGACACGTACATACACAAGTTGTTGTATGTATAGGGCGCGTACATACGCATGTTGCAGAACTACATGACATGTATTTGTTGTATACTAGTTTTCAGAGGGTATACATAGGATGCATAATAGACAAGATGCATACATATTCCTGCTATTGTATATATAGGGAGTTACATACGCATGTTTTAGAACTACAGGTCATGTATCTATTTTATTTGGTTGATACATGTTCATTTCAGGTACATATTGATTGCAGGGAAGTTGTACAGGTTGGCTGCAGGTCAGTGGTACATGTTGGTACAATTTTACAGTCGTATATCTCATAGTGATTGTGTGGTAGTGGTTCCATCATTCTACTTCTACTTCAAGGCAGTTGGACAGGGCAAGGACAGGTGGTTGTAGCTGGAGAACATAGGGGGTTGTAGCCTCCTTCTTGTTGTAGCCAGAGAATTAGGGAGTTGGAGCTTCCCTCGGGTTGTAGCCTGAGAACTAGGGGGTTGGAGCCTCCTTCCAGTTGCAGTTGGAAAACAAAGGAAGTTGGTTCTCCCAATGAATGTAATTCTTAAAGACATATAAGAAAAATCATTCTGTGGTTTTCTCCCACTTTGGATTTCCACGTAAAAACATTGGTGTACTGTGTATGTGTATGATTTCTCATGTGTTCATTGTTTATTTACTCTACAACTATTAGATGATAATTCTACAATGATATAACACTTGCATTTTGTGGTTAAAAATGATTGAATTTATCTATTACTGATTCACCCCCGCCCCCCCTCTAAGTAATCCAACATTCGACACATACACATTTCCCTTGTACATGAGAATTCCATCCTTTTTTAGCTCATAATAATTAAATTTTCACTGAAAATTACCTTGTTATAATGCTTCTTTTATTCTCACATAGTGATGATCTAAATTTGTTTCTGCAACAATTTTTTCTTTTAGATTTGTCCAGTACATGTTGATGGCTACAAGATGCACTTCATGAGCTCTCCTGCTGAGTGCATCAGCCACTTGATTTTCCTTTCCCTTTATATGCTTAATTTCGAAGTCATATTCACTTAGAAATTCCATCCATCTATTTTGCTTAACATTTAGTGTTGGTTGTCCAAACAAATGCTTCAAAGCACAATGGTTTGTCCTTAGCTTGAATTTCTTACCCATAAGATAATACCTCCACATTTTCAATGCATGTACAATCGTTGCTAACTCCAAGTCATGTGTAGCATAATTCCTGTCGTGCTATTTTTAATTTTATGGACTCGTAGCATAACACATGGTCCCTTTGACTGAAAACTCCACCAAGTCCTTCCTTGAATGCATCGATACACACAAAAAAATATTCATTTGGATATGTAATCTTCAAGATTGGTGCACTTGTCAATATTCCCTTCAACTATTGAAAACTCTCTTCACACTTGGAAGTCCATTCAAATTTCACTCCCTTCTTTTGCAAATAAGTGATTGGACTTGTAATCTTTGAGAATCCCTTTATGAATCTTCGGTAATAACCGGAAAGACCCATGAATGATCTGACCATTGTCACATTCTTTGGCAATGTCCATCCTCTAATGGCCTCTATCTTCTCAAGATCAAATTCTATCCATGTTGTTGATATTATATGCCCCAAGTAGTGAATCTTCTTTTGATAAAATATTCACATACTTAGCTTAACATACAATTTATGCTCTCTTAAAAATTGCAACACCATTATTAAATGTTGCTCATGTTCCTCTTTTGATTTAGAAAATACGAGTATATCATCTAAGAACACAATAACAAACTTGTCCAGGTACTCCCTGAACACTCCATTCATTAGACACATAAAGACTGCTAGGGCATTTGATAGTCCAAATGGCACTACCATGAATTGATAATTCCCATATCTTGTTATGAATTTTGTCTTGTTGATGTCTTCTTCCTTTATCCTTGATGATAGCCTGATCTCAAGTCAATCTTTGAAAATATTCTTTCACCTTTTAGCTGATCAAACAAATCAACAATTACAGGAAAATGATACTTATTCTTTATGGTAACCTTATTAAGATGTCTAAAATCAATACACAACCTTAAGGTTCCATCCTTCTTCTTCACAAAAAGAACTGGGGCTCCCCAAGGTGACACACTTGGGCATATATACCCCTTCTTCAGAAGTTCTTCAAGCTGCATCTACAACTCTTTTAGTTCCGGTGTGCCCATTCCGTAAGGTGTCTTAGACACTAAGGCAACTCCTGGCACCAAATCAATAGAGAAATCAACGTCTCTCTTTAGTGGAAATCCTAGAATTTCTCTAAAAACATCTTCAAAATTCCTCAAGACTGGATGATCTTCAATGCTTGACACTTTGTCTTTGGTTGCCTCCTCCATATGGGCTGCAAACATCTAACATCCCTTCCTTAAGTTCTTCTCCAACTACATAGCTGAAATCTCTCTAACAACTACAACCCTTGGAATGCCTTGAATCTTTCCTTGCTTTCCTTCCTCATCAAGACATGTGATTGTCTTGTTGTAGCAATCTAGGACCACATGATGTTTCTCCAACCCATTCATGCCAATTAGACAACCATATGAACCCAACGATATGATTTTTACATCTACCTTTGTGCTAAATCCATTCATGTCTATCAGACAATATTTAACCAACTCGTTGATTTTCCTCTTAGCCCCCTGTGGCTAACTGAACTAACCAAGTTTTTTTATGCTTACTTATTTGTAATTGAAACCTTTCAACAATGTTACCATTTATGTAACTATGGATAGCTCCATAATCAATCAAAATTTCTATGGACTGGTTATCAATCTTACCTTCCACTTCAATCATGGGGGATTGATACTATGCTTTCTCATGTTCCTCTTTTGATTTAGAATAGACGAGTATATCATCTAAGAACACAATCAAAAACTTGTCCAGGTTCTCCCTGAACACTCCATTCATTAGACACATAAATATTGCTAGGGCATTTGATAGTCCAAATGGCACTACCATGAATTGATAATGCCCATATCTTGTTTTGAATGTTTTATTGCCGATGTCTTCTTCCTTTATCCTTACTTGATGATAGCATGATCTCAAGTCAATCTTTGAAAAGATTCTTGCACCTTTTAGCTGATCAAACAAATCAACAATTCTAGGAAAATGATACTTATTCTCTATGGTAACTTTATTAAGCTGTCTGAAATCAATACACAGCCTTAAGGTTCAATCCTTCTTCTTCACAAAAAGAATGGAGGCTCCCCAAGGTGACACACTTGGGCGTATATACCCCTTCTTCAGAAGATCATCAAGCTACATCTACAACTCTTTTAGTTTTGGTGTGCCCATTTCATAAGGTGTCTTAGACACTGGGGAAATACATGGCACCAAATCAATAGAGAAATCAATGTCTCTCTTTAGTGGCAATCCTAGAATTTCTCTAAAAACATCTTCAAAATTCCTCAAGAGTGGATGATCTTCAATTCTTGACACTTTGTCTTTGGTTGCCTCCTCTATATGGGCTGCAAACATCTAACATCCCTTCCTGAAGATCTTCTTCAACTGCATAGCTGAAATCTCTCTAACAACTACAACCCTTTGAATGCCTTAAATATTTCCTTGCTTTCCTTCCTCATCAAGACATGTGATTTTTTTGTTGTAACAATCTAGGACCGCATGATGTTTCTCCAACCAATCCATGCCAATTAGACAATCATATGAACCCAACGATACGATGTTTACATCTACCTTTGTGTTAAATCCATTCATGTCTATTGGACAATATTTAACCAACTCATTTATTTTCCTCTTAGCCCCATGTGGCTAACTGAACTAACCAAGATTTCTTATGCTTACTTCTTTGCAAGTGAAATATTTCAGCAATGTTACAATTTATGTAACTATGAATAGCTCCAGAATCAATCAAAATTGCTATGGACTAGTTATCAATCATACCTTCCACTTCAATCATGGGGGATTGATATTATGTTTGCTTATTGTCCAAGGATGCATAAATCCTTGGCATGCTTCCTCCCATGTCTTCCACTGTTTTAGCCTCCTGAATGTTTTGGATAGTCCTCGTTATTTCTCCTTTGTGGGTGCAGTCCCTATATAAGTGATTTCCTTCACATCCCGAGCATTGAACAGGTTGTTGCCTTGGCATTTTCTCAAATCAATCTTCATTCTTTTGCTCATTTTGGGCTTCTTGACCTTGTTGATTTTCTTGGGAGTTATTTCTAAAAAAGGGTGGCTTAAAACCTTTCTTCCTTTGATCCTTTTCCCCTCTCATCTTGTCATTCCAAGTTTTTTTGGAAAACCGACCTTCCCTTGCTTTGCTCATCAAGGTCTTTTACTTTCCTTATGGTTTCCTCCAAAGTCTTGGGATTATCATATTGTATCTTGTCACTATAGAAGGAGGGAAACCCACTTAGATACCTTTGGATTTTAACCTTGTCATCCTTGATGAAGTCAACATACTTCTGCAATTCAAAGAACCGATTATCATATTCCTCCATTGTCATGGTTCCCAACTTGAGTTCAAAGAACTCTTTCATCTTTATCTCATAGTAATTCTCGGAAAAATATTTCTCTTGGAAATATTCTTTGAACTGCCTCCATGATATCCTCTTCTCATCAAGGTTTTGTTGACCAAAATTTGGTCACCTATATTTTCTTGTTCTTGAATTAATAAAAAATGATATCAGAAGATGAAAATATTTGAACTATTATAAGTTCCTTGTGTATTCCTCGGTCTCAGCTTCATCATGCATTTTTCAAATCAAAAATCCAAGTTTGTATGCTCAAGATATCCAAGTTTAAAGTTTAAAGTGGAAATGATGCCTCTTTCATGTGGAATAAAGCCAATCTATTGGAAGTGCATTTAAATTTTTCGGGTCCAAGACCTCGGTTTTCTCCAATTTTGGGGTTCAAAACCCATAAAAACTTTATCTCTCTCAAGAACCCACCATAACTCTCCACTCTTATCTCATCTTTTTTTCCCCTCCATTCCTCTCACTTTATATTCTCATTACCCCTTCACTTATCCATATTTAATTTTTTTTTTAAAGGTTTTCCCTATGTTTATTAGTTATTATTCAATCTCCTATAGTCTAGGGAGAATATTCCTTTAGGAGAATATTCTCTTCAGTTCACACCTCAGTTTGATTAGTTGAGTGGATTCTATATGCCACATTGGGATCATCACCAGCTAATGTTCATTTTCCTTGGGATTATCACCAAACTAGTGCATTACTCATGATTCCCTGATCTCCTCATCACTTCACTCTATTTCAGTCAGTTAACTGAATATTAAGAGACTAGTTAACTCAGATGATCTAGGTGGATATCAGTGGCCACCCACCTATTCCACTGGCTCAAAAAATAGTTTTCCACCTTGGCAGTTTTCGACATTTTTTTTGGGTTCCAAACTTCTAAGGTCGTTTTGAGGCCCTAAACGACGTTTTTTGGGATTCGGGAACCTAGCATTTTCTTAAGGCACTAGGCTTAGCCAATCAAAAATCATTCTTCTTAGTTAGAAATTTCCACCGATATATCGAGCATCTCAAATGGAGATTGTATGCAAAATTTACGTCCTCAGGAAGTTGATGTATCAACTACCTCCATTGGGGCCCACAAACCTTTTGGCTTTTCATCTTCCGGGGTTAGGGTTTTGGATTTTCCTTATGTTTAAAAGGCCTTTGGAGCCTCATTGTAACAATCATCTTCTTACGCATGTGAGTATCCATCACATCTCTTCTTAGAGATAAGTTGCTACCATTCTAGCGAGTCTTTCACTCTGTATTTTTACAGTCCCTATACATTTCTTTCATTAATAGAAATCATGTATTACTGTATTTCTTTGTTTCTGGCAATATTTATGTGTATTTCATTTTAATATATCCGCTTTCATTTCATTCTAAAAAATAATCCGGATCAGTGGTATCAGAGCAGGTTGATCTTGATCGTTTTTCAGTGCATGTCCCTGACAAGGTCCGAGTATAGCAAGTTGGGTCTCAAGATTATCTCTCTTGAGGACAATCTCTCTCACACACCCAAGAAATCCTACATGGCAGAAGAAAAGAAAAACAATAGAGCATAAGATTCTATTAATATGTTGCTTGAGCAAGCTCTCATGTGACAGAGGGACGAAATGATGGATAAATTTTCTCACATCCTTCAACGCATGTCAATAAAAACAAGCACGTCTTCATCAAGCGACCACTTTGGAGGCACCTCGTCTTTCAAGGTACAATTTAATTTTGATATTCTCGTATTTGAAGAACAAATAGATGCATATTCCCTAGAAAAATGGTTAAATATGTTAGAAGGTTATTTCTTTGTTCATAATTTTTCTGACAAGGAAAAGATCACCTCCGCACTCCTTAAGGCTCTCCCCCGTGTCAAACATTGGTGGGAAACTTACTAGGAGAAAAGTTCCACAGAGGAGTCTGGAATATATGGGGCTGAGCCCACTTAGGATTTTTTTGTGGATGCGGTCAAGGAACAATATTACCATGTTGGAAACTATGATGACCAATACATGAGATGAAAAAAACTGCAGCAAGAGAGGGGCCAAGCAGTGTTAGAGTTCACCAATACCTTCCATACCTTGTCCACCAATATGGGTATCAAAGACTCTGAGTGACATTTGGTTTTTAAATACCGTGGGGCTCTACACATATACATCCAAACTAAAATGGATTTTTTGGACATCTCATCATTGAGTGTTGCTTATTGATATGTTTTTAAAATCGAGAAGAAATTTAAGCACCAGAACAAGCAAGAGTTCGGGTCTGTAAATCTGCAACAACCAAAGTATGGTAAAGATGGCCCTAACAACCAACCTTCAAAAAACCAATCGAAACCACAGAAAAAGAAGGGTAACAGAAAGATGAAGGACACTGGAAAATGGTGTGATTTCCACAAAATCCTCTGGCACAACACCAACGAATGTCGCTCAAAACAATTATTGGTGGTCGAGATCAAAGACAAGGAGTTGAAGTCTGATTCAGAATCTGATTTAGAAAATATTGGTATAAGAAAGATCATCGACGCAGACCCCACTGTTATTGTCATGACTGCAACAATTCAACCAGAAGAACCAACAGATCCTGAAGAGGGTGAGCACCTTTTTCATTCACAAGTGTGGGTGAAGGGAACCCCATTGAATTTTATTGTTGATAGCGGAAGCTAGAAGAACCTCCTCTCAGTAGAGGTTTTCAAACAGTTTGGATTGTCGACAACACCACACCCGCAACCATACAACATCGGGTGACTTCACCAGGGATGAGATCTCTGTTTCATTCAACAGTGTTGATTTTCATATGACATCCATCCCTTCAAGGATGAGGTATTATGTGATGTTTCCCTGTTGAATGTCTTTGATTTTCTCTTGGGCCAACCATATATGTGGAAGCGCCATGCTATCTATGACTCTTGACCCCGTAGTGTCATTGTTACTCTGGGGGTTCATCTCTACAGGATACCAGAGGTAGTTCCAACCACTGTCCCACCTAAACAGTGCTGCAAGGTAGTATATCATACTACAAAATTAAACTTCTTCACAATCTGTTCAAAAGGTGAACAAAAGGACACTGCAACCACTACAACCTCGACCCAAGCACCTTCTATCCAACAAAAGCAAGTTGACAATATTACAGAAAAGCGAAAATATTCCTTTTACACACAGCCATCTCATGTAGCTCGAGTGGTTGAACAAACTCAACCACACTAGCAACAGGTTTGTGACAACCTTCAAAATACTAAGCATCACAATTTCTCCAGCAAGGCAAGCATCTCACCAAGGTTTAGGTTCAACAAACACTTCCCCCTCTCCCCTAGGAACTCAATGCAATGGAGACCATTTCTTCCTAAGGAAGGAGGATTGATCTAGGTGGATATCGATGCCCACCCACCTATTCCTTTAGCTCGAAAAATAGTTTTCCACATTGGTAGTTTTTCGAGTTCCAAACTTTCGGGACCGTTTTGAGGCCCTAAATGATGTTTTTTAGGGATTTGGGGTCATGCGACTACCTAAATCATTGGAATGGGCTAGGAAAAAATTGTTCTTCTCTGTTAGACCTTTCCAACGATGTATCGAGCACCCAAAATGGAGATCATATGCAACAATTACGTCCCCAGGAAGTTGACGTATCAATTACCCCCATTGGGGCCCACAAACCTTTTGGATTTTCATCTTCTGGGGTTAGGGTTTTGTATTTTCCTTATTTTTAAAAGGCCTTTGGAGACTCATTGTAACAATCATATTCTTGTGAATGCGAGTATCCGTCACATCTCTTCTCAGAGATAAGTTGCCACCATTCTAGTGAGTCTTTCACTCTGTATTTTTACAGTCTCTGTACATCTCTTTCATTAAAAAAAATCATGTATTATTGTATTTATTTGTTTCTATAAATATTTATGTGTATTTCATTGTAATATCTTTATTTTTATTTTGTTCTAAAAAATAATCTGGATCATCAGAATAGGTGGCAGGTAGCTCCCGTAACTGCTTGAGAGACTAGACTAGGTGGCAGTTTATTTCTGTAACTGTCGTTGTGTTTCCAGATCAATCTAGACCACCACTATGGCACATTGGATTCTCCTCTAGTGCGCATTAGTTGAGTTATACAGAGTATATCATGTGTAAATTATCATTCATTCATTTGGTTAATGAGAATTCTTCCATTCTTTCTCTCATGTTTCTCTTTTCTCATATTTTCTCTGCAAACAGTGTATGCCATTTGCTAGCTATATATTTTCTGTGCAGGTTCAACACATTTACATGGTATCAGAGCCGACGAATTGCTAGGAAAAAGACACACCAGATTCTTTTTGAAGGTATCGAATATTGAAGACAACGAAAAAATGGAATTTCCAAAAGAATTCATTCTTACACTGTACAGTTTATTTGCATGGAAGGAGAAGATGATAATGCATCTTTGAGGTAGAGGATTATACAGGTTAACCTTGAACATAGAGACTGAACCCACATCAGCCATAGAAAAATCCAAGTATCTGAATCGAATGGATGAAGCATTTGGAACTATTTGCAGTCTCATTTCTCCTGAACTCCACTTCCGTATTTTTGGTTCACGTGCATGGACCAAGATTCCCTCTAAGAAGAGGAAGGCACTTGATCCACAAATCCCAGAGTGTATCTTTGTTGGATACCCCGACAGTGTGAAGGGATATAGACTCATTGATCATTCCTCAGACCGGTTCATCATTGAGCGAAGTGTCCAATTCGAGGAAAGTGCCTCGCATGTACCTCAACAGCCGCATGCAGACTCTTTTGTTCTTCCACTTGTCAAATATGATGAGAATGCACATGACAACTCTTCTTCTGATGAGAGTTCTAATTCAGAGGATTCAGATGATCCAGATACATAATCAATACAGTCAGATGCATGCAGATGCAGATGCAAAGCTAGAGTAGAGGCCCAAGTGGGCCAAGACTACTCTTCAGGATGCAGGAGATCTTGTTTGGGATCCAACTGATACTAGGAGGACTCGATATTATTTTGAGGAGCCTCCTCTTGCACTCATTTCCATTGAACCAATGTCACCCATGAATATTTTCTTGGTTCATTCTTCAAATCCACAGTCCTATGGCGAGGTTGCTGGAAATCCCTTTTGGGAATCCGCCATGCAGGAGGAGTGAAAATCCCTCCTCAAGAACCAGACTTGGGATCTAGTTCCCCTTCCTTTAGGAAGGAAAATTGTTAGGTGCAGATGGGTCTACAGGACCAAGAGCGCAATGAATGGATAGGTTATAAAATACAAAGCCAAGTTAGTTGCTAAAGGACTTCATCAGGTGCACGACAATGACTATGATGAGACCTTCGCTCCAGTAGAAAATATGGATTCCATACATTTGGCACTTGCCATTGCGGCAACCAATGGATCGAAAGTCCATCAGATGGATGTGAATAATTCATTTCTTCATGGTGATCTTTCTGAGGATATATATATGGAGTAGCCCCAGGGATTTATGCAAGATTCATCTTTGGTATTTTGACTAAAGAAGTCTCTTTATGGCCTTAAGCAAGCCCCGAGGGCATGGTATGCTAAGGAGGACTCCTATCTGTTGTCACAAAATTTTGTACGTTGTAAGTCAGACTTGAATGTTTACATGCTCAGGACGATTGATTCACTTCTACTCCTAGTTTTGTATGTTGATGATTTGTTGATCACTGGTCGCTCGACTTCAACAATTGTTGTAGTCAATAGGATTCTGCATGAAAAGTTCTTGATGACAGACATGGGTCTACTTCATTTCTTCCTTGGACTCAAGATTAGTCAGGATGCTTCAAGAATCAAACTGACTCAGGCCAAGTATGCACGAGATATCCTTGAGAGATTTCACATGATAGAATGCAATTCTACCTCGACTCCCTTCCTATTAAGAGTCAAACTTGAGGATGGT
This sequence comes from Picea mariana, assembly GCA_032191745.1. NCBI lineage: Eukaryota > Viridiplantae > Streptophyta > Pinopsida > Pinales > Pinaceae > Picea > Picea mariana. Next base: position 70,590 of record JASDQU010815789.1, read on the forward strand.
GGGGACACTCTACAAGTGGACAACACAGTGTATAGATAGCTAGTGGGAAGTTTGTTGTATCTCACACATTCTAGACCAGAACTCTCCTATGTAGTTAGAGTAGTCTCTAGGTTCATGCAAGAGTCGCATGAGCTACATTGGAAGGTTGCAAAGTGTATGCTTCGATACGTACAGGGCACCATCACCTTTGGGATTCACTATGCAACATAATATACATTGGACCTCATTAGGTTCATTGATTCTGACGGGGCTGGCGATAAAATTGATCGCAAGTCCACATCCGGTTACTCACTTAGTCTTGGTTCTGGACCTATATGTTGGTCAAGCAAGAAGCATGATGATATTTCTCTATCTTTAGCTGAGGCAGAGTACATAGGGGTAGTTAACATAACCATTCAGGCTATGTGGCTACAGCATTTTCTCACTGAGTTGGGCATTTAGTTTCATTGGTCGATCATCATCTGGTGTGACAACCAAAGCACTCTGAAGTTCTACAGAGATCCAGTTCATAGGAAGTGGACTAAGAACATAGATATCCACATGCACTACATCTAGGACTTAGTATATGAGGGGATCATTGACCTGCAGTTCTGGCCTTTAGAAGAACAAACTGCAAACATCTTCACCAAGACCTTCACTGAGCAGAAGTTCCATTCTTTGCGCAATCATCTTGGAGTGAAGTACCCAATTTCCTAGCAACTGTCAGTTATTTTTTTTACATACATTGTACTTTGAGGGGGCGGTTTCCCATGAGTTTTTCCCTCTTTTCTCATTTATTTCAGTGTATCTTTTGTATTTGGGTACCTAACATGGCCTCATTGTCGGGACCCATTCTTTATTTTCATCATAGTGATGTTTAGTGGGGGTGTTGGAGATACTTCACACACACCTAGGTTTTCTTTTTCCTAAGGTTTTCCCTATGTTTATTAGTTATTATTCAGTCTCCTATAGTCTAGAGGGAATATTCCTCTAGGAGAATATTCTCTTGAGTTCACACTTCAGTTTGATCAGTTGAGTGGAGTCTAGATGCCACATTGGGATCATCACTAGTTAATGCGCATTGTCCTTGGGATTATCACTAGACTAGCTCATTACTCATGATTCCCTGATCTCCTCCTCACTTCACTATGTTTCAGTCAGTTAACTGAAGACTGAGAGACTAGTTAACTCAGACTAGGTGACAGTTAACTCTTGTAACTTTCTGAGAGACTAGACTAGGTGGCAGTTTACTCCCGTAACTGCCAGTGTGTGTCCATATCACTCTAGACCACCACTATGGCACAGTGGCTTCTCCTCCAGTGCGCATTAGTTGAGTTATACAGAGTACATCATGTGTAAATTATCGTTCATTCATTTGGTTAATGAGAATTCTTCCATTCTTTCTCTCTTGTTTCTCTTTTCTCATATTTTCTTTGCAAACTGTGTATGTAATTTGCTAGATAGATCTTTTTTGTGCGGGTTCAACACATTTACATCCCTCACATGCCAAATGTTTTGCCTAGGAGAGGAAAAATTTCACCTTTAGAGGCATGGCGTCACCTAGGGGGGTTAGGGTTTGGTGGTGAGTTTACCACTCATTGGGACATGAAATTTTTGAGGAGAATGAGGCTTTAACCATGAAGGAAGTGACTTGGATGCTTGACATGTGGCTTTGGGAAGCCTAAATACACTCCTCCAACACCAACGACTTGCTCCTAGTGTCAAAACGTCCCCTAAAGGGGTGATGTCACTTTGAATTATAGTTTCTTTTTGTCTAAAAGTAAATTTTAAGTGAATTGTTTAATATTATTTTGTAAAATGGGAAATATTAGGGTTGTTGACCCCTAGTCTTGTGATTTACCCTAATATTATGGGGACAAACTATTTTGGAGACATTTTGTATAAACATGGATCATAAGATCTCATTTCATAACATAACTCTCTCATTGTGAGAAGTATTGGCTTAAATTTTCGCTACTCTTGGTGACTTTGGTGTTTCTCTCTTGTGAAATGTCTCTTGATGAATGTCTCTTGGTGAATGGATAAGGAGGAGTGATGTGCACCCCCTAAAGGCTTTCTCTCTTGATTCTTGGATGAATGTTGCATGGTAACTAGGGTTTTTTATCTCATTTTCTTGGATTAGGTAAGGAAAAATACGCATATGTTATTTATTTCTTGCTTATTTTGGTTATTGTTGGTGGAAAACCTAGGGAGGAGTATGATAGATACACACTCCATCATTTCTTCATCTCTTTGTTAAGGTTTTAAGTCTTTCTTTTTTTGCAAGGGTTGCTAGGAGAAATGCGAGTGTGTATACCCTCCTGGATTTACCCTAAGTTTGGTTCACATAACCTAGGAAGTAAGAGGGTTTACGCCCCTAGAGCTATTGTTGATCTAAATTGTGATTTAAAGACCCTAGCACCCAATTTTAAAGGCAGTATTCTGAATATTCTTGCATTGGAGAAATACAATATTGCATTGGAAAACATAATTCCATGCCGCATTAACTTTTTGCAACTTGGGTTTTGCTCCTTGTGCTTAGAGCGCATTTCATCCACTAGGGCATCCCCTCATAAGGGGTTGTTCTTGATGTTGTTACAAACTTTCATATTCAGACATTAGGGATGTAGAAATCCTAATCTAATTGATTCAATAACTCTCAAATCAACCATTGAAATTTTCCGAAAGTTTGCACACTTATACTACTTGGTCTAGCGCAGTTTTTGGCAAAGTTTGGAGGAGTTTTAGTGGCTGATTTTCTTTCTGTAATAAGTTATTTTTTACAGCCATAAGGCTGATATATATTTCTGCAGAATTTTTTTACAACAGCCTTACCTTTTCATGCTAGTATCTTGGTCTTTAAATCTTGAGTTTCGCCAGTGTTTAGCTAGTCTATCTCTTGTATCTTTCACTTGATTTATAGAAATTAGTAGCAGCCTATTGTGCCATTTCATTGCTGATATATATTGTTACTATCAGCTTATATTAGGGACAACAATCTTAACTTTCTTGTCCAATTGATTTTATTGCATCATATACTTGGTTTTCTGGTGTCTTGGGCAGGTACTTCACTATCGAAAGGTCACTGAACAGATTTGGAAACCATTAAACCTTCCTAAGAATATTTCCCAAGATCCTCACACCACTTAGAATTGACCTTTAGGGAAATCCTCTTAATATTCATCCTTTTCCGTCTCATTTCCCCCTAGGGTCACCGAGATTCCCCTCTTGAGGTGACTACCTCACCTCTAAAGTGACGGGGACACCTGCCTAAGGTGACAGTGGGTAGGTTCCCTCCTAGTTGTCTCCAATTAGTGGTTGGGTCAGGATTTTCCCAACCTGCAACTTGTGCAATAGCATGTCCTATCAGTCCCTTTGGTAAGTGGTCATAAGGGGGATGATGTCACCCCAACTAATGCACAATGGAAAAGTGGTCATCATCTAGGAGGCTGAAACAAGTGTCCTGCGATAATGTACAGTCCAATTCAACCCACGTGTCATGAAGTGGGTGGTTCCATGTGTCACATAAATATTGTGCCATGTGTCATGGAGACTTGACCCCCTTTAGGTTAGATTCCCTTGGGTACGAGTGTGCCACGTGTCATGTCAGGTGGCAGGTACACAGTGGAAATGGAAGCTAGGTGGCAAGTTCATGTGGAAAGTACCTAGAATGAGGTCATAAATAACTCAGATGGGAGAAACTCCAAATCGTCATGAGTCGTTAAGATCTATCAAAGGTGGAGATGGATAAATTAGGATTGTTGGTCCCTTTATGGCGAGTGACAAAGGAACCCAATGGTTGGAGTATCCTAGAGGGACAAAGTAGAGGTACTTCGATGGGAGGGCTCTGAGAGCCAATTCAGATCGTAGATCAACAACTAGTTGAGGAGCAATCCTAGCCATCGAAAGGCATGGGAACCATATGGGAGAAAATATAGAGAAGAATGACATAATGAGCCAATGTGGTATCTGGTGTAATGCGTCATGCCAGTGTGATATCCAAAACATCTGGAGGACGACAGGTGTTGGCACATGGATCATCATAAGGTCAAGGGTGGGCCCCTATTGGTTACAAACCACTGAATGGTCGCTTTCATTTTTCAACCGTCAGATCACCTGCCAAGAGATCTGGATCGTTCGTTGGAATTTGAAGGGTTGGCAAGGTTGTGTGTTGAACAAGAATGTTGACGATGACGAATGCATCGACGACATGATGGGAACCATCAATCTTATATTGGGGGAGAGAGATCTCTGTCATTAATTTCCTAGAGTTTCTCCCAAGAGAGGTGGACATCATGATGATGTGAGAGTGCGAGCACGATAGCCATTGTGGTTGAGTAGTGACATGTGTCACCAAGGGATTGTCCAATGGGACGAAGGTGGGTCTGATTCGATGAAGAGTTCCTTTCGACCTTCATTTTCAATTATGGCCATTATATTTGTTGGTGTTCATCCTCAAGAAATATGTGTCGTAGATCCTCGACATATCATCGTCCGAGGTAGAACGTGGGTAAATTGGGAGGAGGCTCGAATGTCGACGACATCAACATCGGCGACATGATGAGATCTGTCAATATGTTGTTGGGAAAGGGGATCTCTGACATTGATTTCCATGAGACTCACTCAAATGAGAAGTGAGGATGATGACATCATGAATGATGTGGCATGCAAACAAGGAAGCCAGAGTGTCCCTAGGGTGAAAGGTGTCACCTGTTGGTTGGTTGATGATGACGCAAGCTTGAAAATGTCGAGAGTCGTTGAACTCGTTGAAGATGTGATGAGGAGATATGAATCATTGGATCCAAATGCATCATCGTCAGAGCATGGGAGGTTAGCAAGGTCATGTTCGACTGACAGTTTTGACGATGACGGAATAATATCCAACGACGATGGGAGTTGAGGCTATCGATGACTGTCAATCGGCAGAGGGAAGAAGTTAAACCTCCACCATATATCTTGTGGGTCACATCCATGCACCGTGAAGAACCTTGGAAATTTGGGCATTAACCTCTGCACCAATTAATATCTCTGATACACTCTGAACTGTAGAGATCAAGAGCCAAGAGCCGTCGGATTAAGGGAAAGTACCCATTAGAGTTTCATCGTTGGAGTTTTGTTAGTGGGAGAAAATTATGGGAAAAGAAATCTTAATGACGATGAATGTGGGACAAGGGGTCAGGATCGTGAAACTAATGTGTCGGTGGCAGCGGCCCCGTCGAACGACACGAGTAATAAGAGGACATGTGGATTCCATGTGGTAATGAACTAGTTGTTGACCAATGAAGGCTCAGAAACTTTGAGGGGCTATAAATTTTGATCCATAGCCCAATTTTGAGCAAATTTATAGTCATTAGAAATATCTCGATGAGTAGAAGATGATGGTGTGCTTAAAAAATGGAATTAAGACAATTGGAATAAGTGATTTTTTATCACCCCATCCCTCAAAAGGCACTTATGGAATTGGGTGTGTTACACCAATGCATTAGTAAATAAGGTTTCCATGCTAATTATGAATCTAAGACCAAGTCCTATGACTTTGAGCATCACTAGAATGAAGGGCCACTCCACTCAATCATAGGATTTATCAAAGTCAATCTTTATAAACAAAGTTTCCAAACCAAATGATTAGGATTATTTCATGCCTTCCCATGCAACAATGACAGTGCTAAGGATATATCACCACTGAATAAATAACACTCATTTCCACTGAATAAATAACACTCATTCTAGACAAATGATTTTGGGAAGAATATGTTTTTAATGTGCAAGGTTAGAGATTTGGATAAGATTGAATAGCATGTGTTGAGTAGGGTGATGGGTCTCTATCTTGTGAACAATCTAAGGTCCCCAAACCTTGATAATTATTTGATCAACCCCTTATTAATCTCTAATCCTGGGGAACTTGTCCTAAGAGCTTCATGATAAACTTATAATAGGTATGGCTTGACAAAATCACATGCAACCTTATAAAATTCATAGGGGAAATCCTTAAGGCATGGGGCATTATCATTGTCCATTTCATGGAGGTTTTCCACAAGCAATATAAGTTTTAGAAAAAATATAATGAAAAATATGTTATGAAAATGAAAATAGGGAAATCCTACGAAAGTTTCATCTACTTGAAAAATGTGCAAAATTTACTTATAAATCTTCTTTTGAGATTAAACTCTCAACTAAGTGTTTAGATATGCTCAAGCAAGGGTTTATAAATCTTCAATTGAAATTTTAAAAAATACTTGAATGATTTATTAGTTTTTTTTAGTGAGTTAAAAACCCTCTATTGAGTGATGCATTGACGAAGCCCTTGATCAAGGGTTCACTCTATTCTCAATCAAGGGTTTTTGTAACTCAATGACTTCACATTTTGACCCCCAAATTTGGCCCCAAAAAAATCCCAAAGGGTATTAGAAATGGAATTCTTTTTACTTGGAAATGTTGATAGTTCACTAAAACTTACATATCTAAAAACATGGTTGATGAATATTGCATATCTGAAGTTTAAAGTTATGGACCTAAAGTAGAAAGTTGTAGACATGGAGAATGGCCATCTTAAAAGTGAAAATATGAAAAAGGAAGTTGTAGATTTTAAGTAAAATGCTAAGTAGACTGCAAACCAAGCATCAAGAGTTTTGATGAATACTCTCTAGCTCTAATATCGTGAAATAATTTGAACAATATGTGCCAAAATCGTAAAAA
>JASDQU010815790.1:9361-24314 GCA_032191745.1 Picea mariana
ATAAGCAAACAAACATTCTTACAGTCCATGTGAACAGCATACATCCCACTTGAAATAGTTCATAGTAAAGACAGCTTCACATGAAAATTCTTCTTTCTTGAAAAAACTGGCCCTTAAGACTTCTCCATATTCATTAACAGAGTATATGTTCTTGAATTAGTTCTTGAGTTTATACAGTGCTTGAAGAGCCCCTACAAAATGGGCCTCTTCTTTCTTTTATACAATTATTTGTAACTGCTAAGTGACTCTTTGCATTCCTCTTGAAGAAGTTGTTACAAACTATTCAGTTTCCTTTTGCTTAGTGCCAAGTGTACATAATAAGGACAAAATAGGAGTTGGTTGAGAAAGAGACAAAATAGAATATAGGTAATAGCAATTTATGATTGTTATTTTGTCTTATTCAAGATTCTTGTCCTTGAGGTAAATTGTCCACACCTCTAGCTAAAGAAATGATCCTTCGGTAGAGTAATTCCTCTAGTGTTGCAGCGTGCATAGCTATGTTGTCTTCAATGACTTGCATATCTTTAGAAAAAGTAGCCATGAATGCTTGGATCATGGTGTGGACTCCAGTAGGTTGTATAATATGTTTCTTTATCATGTATGTGGTTACTTTGGTGGCTACTTCGATGACTATTCATCGATGATTAGTGTTGTCTTGAACTTTCTCCACTAACTCCTCCATGACCAAGTTATGTCCAAGTTCTTCTAATGGAGGAAGTCAACATCCTTTAATTAATTCTTGAGCGGCCTTGTGTAGTTTCGAGCATATTTCCATTGATTTGGTAGTTTCTTTATAATCTCTTTTCCCAGCCTGCCAAAAGCGTTCTAATGAATAGATATACTTTTTCTCTCCATTTTAGAGTGATAAAGCTCAGCCAGTGCATCAGGATTCTCTGTGATCCATTGGTTGATGTAACCCATCCTTTCCCGGATCATGCTAAATTGTGTCAACTTTGTTTGTACCTGGTCGTGTTGATCTATAATAGTGGTGGCTGCTTTTTGGAAGAGATGTAGATGCACATACATATCTATGATGGATTCTTCCAGCCCTGTCCTTACTTTATCAGCGCTTGCCTAAAGCTCTGGACATTGCTCTCTTCTACCTTCATTTGCAGGAGTTTTTGTTCTAGTTCTTTGATTCTACCTTCACTCTCTTGGTTCTGTTGGCATAACCTTTGAATATTGTCTTCATTAGCATTCATGAATGCAATGCCAACTGAGGCGGTGGCTATTGGATTTTCTCTTACATTTCCTATTATGGGAACTTGCATAAGGATTAAGATCAGCATTCCTTGGGTTGTTGGCACAACATAGCCACCATATATTGATATGGTCTTCTCAAAACAATTATGGGGTAACCTCCCTTAGGCTTGTGCTTGAACTATTTTAGGTTTGTACCCCTTGGGGCATATTTCTTTAGTTATGTGTTGAAACTCATCAAGAAGCTTATTGTCTATCTTTCTCGCTCATTTATCGAGGTGATAACATTTTTCCAAGTCCTTGGGTCGAAATGATGTTATGGGTTCCCCTTGGGAATTGAAAATGCATATACTTCCCAGATCAACATGTTTTATGATCCAATTGATGGCATCGACACGAGGGAAGATATTAGTGTGGGTTGTGACTCTAGATATCCCAGCTCTCTAGATATTTTTTATTATTTTCAGCTCATCTTGGTCTTCGGCCTCTGTGGGGAAACTTTATTTCTTAAACAGGTGGTACACATCACCCCACTTGTGCGTCTCTCCCTCATTTTCCAAGAGTCTGAAGGTGTGATCGTATGTGGCTCCAACCACATATGGTTCATCTTGGGTATGTCGACCATTGCCAAAGGCCTTAGTGATAGATGCCTTGCTTGCTAGTTTTTTGGAGCCATGTCTAAACCTACAAGGAAAGGTGGGATTAGTGTGAAGATCAAAACCACAGCGGATGTGAAATTTAGTCTAACTAAGAATCTTGAAATACCAAAGGACTCGCTTAAGATAATGCTTGGTGGGAGGTCATCATCTGAAGGAGATAAAATGATAGTAGGAATGGTTAGCGGTTAGGTAGAAAACCACACAAGAAAATGGCTTGAAAAATTCTTAGAAGTTAACAATCAGACGAGTTAATGTCAACTTCTACGATGAAAATAGAAGAAGTTAATGACAAGTGCTCTGATGACTATCGACACAATTGATGTTAAAGGTTGTAATGACTATCGGCCTAGTTAATGTTAAGAGCTCTAAAGATTGTCGGCATGGTTTATGTTAAGAACTACGATATGCGACAGGTTAAAAAGAATCGGCTAGATTAAGCTTAAATCCTCTGATCGTATCAGAGGAATCTATGCAAACTCCTCCAATACGATCGGAGGAGTCAAGAAAAAAATGCTCTGATAATCTTATGAGCAGCGGAGAGGATGGGGTCAAATTCCTTGCAGTTGATCGGATAGGTTAAGGCTAAGTTTGTTGACGAGTTCGTGCTAAGTCTCATTGCCAAATTTAATCTGATCTTGAACTTAAAACTTTTGCTTGGGGGAATCGATCTGGTAGATATCTTTTTAATAAAGATTGAAGTCATTGACCTTCTATGGAAAGGCACTAGAGTTATAAAATTAGGCTTAGGGCCAGGGGTGGAAGAAATAGGTTGGGCTTGGAAGGATCATAGATAACACCAAAGGTTTGGAAATGTAATAGTGTTCCTCAAGGAGCAAGGTTGTAGCGGAGGAAGAAATGAAAAGAGTTATTGTGACAATCTGGGGAAGATCTTAGGGTAGAAAATAAACAAAGTGAAAATATCCCTAGCATGAAAAACCCTATCTCTAGGAAGAAGAAAACAAAGGTGAATCGAGGTCTTACCTATAACTCACGAACACATGGACGATCGTGATCGGTTGAGAATGAGTAGGTTAGGGCTCAGCGTGATTTCATTTGGAAACTTTCTTTCTCTGATTGGCGCTCGATGAGGTAACGAGAATGGGTGAAAATGTGTAGTTATAAGTCGGGTGATTTCAACATTAAATGCGGGTAGGTGGCATCACTCGAAATCAACAGAGTTGCTAGTAATTCCTCTGATGTACATCAAAGAAATTTGTGGGAAGTTCTTCGATGTGCATCAAAGGGCTTAGCACGAAGGTTTTCGGAGTTGGTCGGAGAAGATGTAAACAATGCAATCAAATTGGGTGACGGATAGCCAATCAGAGAAATCATGACGAACTCGCGTTAGCTCATCGGAAGCATTAAGGGGAACTCCTCCGATGAACATCAGAGGAGTTAACTTCACCGAAAATCCAAAAAGACTTGTCTTGAAAATTTCTAAGTGCTCCAAGTTTGAAGGATGTGAACTTAGGGAAGGTGAGACTTGAAGAACAAATTTTAGAGAAAGATGAAAAAACCAATAGGAGAGATTTTCAAAGTCGGAAAAACACAAGGGGCCCCATTTTATTGAGAGGATTTTGTACATAAGTTACAAGAAAATGGAGGGTTGTAGTTCCTAGCACAAAAGCTCATCATTAACCATGATAGATTCTTCTTTGACACCATCCAATGCATGTGTTCCATGTTGGCTCTCTTTCAATTATTTCTCCAACGTCTGGATCTTTACTCCATACTCAATAACTTTTAACTTTATTTGCTTAGAAAGATCCAACTCCCTTTGGTGCTCAACTTGTATCCTCTCCATCTTTTGTGAGTGTTCCCTTTTTAGGGTTTCTAACTGTTTTGTGTGCAATTGTTTAGTTTCAATGGCATGTTTCCTGAAATCTCCTTCCAAATAATACTTTTAGAGTTTCAGTTGTTCTTCCAACTCTACCACCTTTTCCTTATAGAGATCTAATGTAGCACTCAATTGACACACAGAGACCGAATTTTCCCTTGCAAATGCATTCAAGTATGAAGCATTATCTAGGGCATTGACTTGAGGATCTATCCTTGATTTCCATGAAATCATCTTGTTGGAAGATCCTTTGTTGGTAGGGTCTTCACCTATTTTCCACTTGGTTTCCCTTTTTTGAATTCCTCTCTTTAAATTGTTGTAGTAGTATTCACCAACAACTACCATAGCATGATCAACTTCCATTAATTGAGAAGAGTATGAGAAATTGCATGGTATTGTACTTAGATGGGTTCCAGCATTAATAGGTAAATCTAATGGTGAAATCCCTTTGACATTGTTTGGACTTGTCTCTTTGTTTTTCTCTTCATCCATTTTTCTCTTCTTCTTCTTTTCGACCTCTGCTAATTCTTCTTCTTCCTTCTTTCTTTCTTCCTATTTTTTCCTCTTTCCTTATTCCTCTTTCTTCCTTATTTCCTCCCTTTTCTCCTCTTCTTCTGCTCATTTTAGTTCTTCTTCTTTCTTTCTCTTCTCCTCCTCAGCTTTTTTCTTGTGTTCTACTTATGCATCTTTTCAAATTGCTTCTTCCCTCTTCTTTATCTCAACTTCTACAATCATTTCCTTTTCTTCCTCTTTTCTTCCTCTTTTCTTCTCCTATTTCCTTTCATTTTGCATCTTTTATTTTTCTCTTTTCCTCTGCTCTACCTTGGCCTTTTCCTTTTCTTCTTGCATTTTCCTTTTTTCTTCTTATTCTTCCTATTCTTTTGATTTCCTCTTCCTTTTGTTTAGATTCTTCTACCTTTTATCTCTCCCTTTCTTTAAATATTTCTTTTGCATCCATGGATTTCTTGTATCTTTCTACCTCTTTAGCTTCCTCATCTTTCTTCTTCTCCTCTTCTTCCTCCTTTTCTCTGGCTATCAGTAATTCGAACTATTCTTTGTTTATATTCCTATTTTCATCTTCCTCTAGCTGTAATATTTTCTTTCTTGGATCATCTTGAATCCTATTTACTACCTCTTCAAAGAATAGGGCCCCTTGGAAAACCTCTTCTGAAATATTCACATCAAGTGCAAAAGGATGTATCAACCCTATAGACTTGATATGATCTCTCACAATTCCTCTTGGATCATGCCTTCTAGGTTCCCCTATGCATAAGCATAGTTATTTCAGGACTAAGGCTTCCTTTATGGCATGAGGGACATTAAGTAGAGTGAACCTTCCTACCTTAATTGGAAATCTAGGCCAGAGTCTCCTGGAACTTGTAGCCAAAAAGGAAGTCATCCCTTCCTCTACTATCTGATGAGTTATTTCCCTTCCTAGTAATTTATGAGGGACATACTCATGAAGGAGATGTGGTGCTTGTGCATAGCAAATTATCCTTACATGTGTGTACTGTTTTTCCATATGCCAATCACCAATGTCTTTAATGGCTTCAATGGCTCCTTGAGATAACCTATGAGGATGGTGGTTGAATATGAGAAAAAACAATAGGGCCATGAAATGATCACAAATATCATGCAGGTACTTCTTATAGTTGATGTCCCACAACTCATAGCAATAGATATGAATAGGGGGTAGGCAAGGGTTCCAATTCTTATAGTTGATGTCCTACAACTCATAGCAAAAGGGGGTAGGCTTCTTATAGTTGATGTCCTACAACTCATAGCAAAAGGGGGTAGGCTAGGGTTCCAATTCCACCCCATAGCAGGAAAACTTATGGAAGAACAAATCGCATCTATCAAATAAGAGGATATGTAAAAATCTGGTTTTTTCTGTCGTGGAGACTCTATGTCAGTTTTGAAGATGTTAAATGCAAGGATATGTGCCCATTTGAATATATGTCCCACCTCGGCCACATAGTTGGTCATTGGCACCCATTCCAGCTTGAAATGTGTGCAGGTTTCCTCACCGTACAGCCTGCATATCATAGATGTTAGCAGCTGGTAGGGTTTCTTAAAATATTGTATCAGATAGGACTTGTTGTCCTTCTGAGCGTATTTCCTGTCTTCACTCCACCATTCTTCTACTAACTCGACCAAGTCAGGGTGATCTTCATTGAATTTTTCCAGGAATGGATTATTTATATAGACATCAGGTTCTTGTAGATGGTACTTGGTGTGAATCTCATCTTAATTTAATGAAGCTATCAAAACCTTCAGCTTTTTAATCCTCATGGTTGTATCTTCGTCAAAGTGGGAGAATACCCACCTCGCAGCATCATCGTAGTGGAAGAGTGCAAGTTGTACAAAGAAAGCATATATTCCACTCTTTTTTATATCCTGATACATAGCTAGGTCTTCGTCTTCCATAGGAAAATCTTCATTGATAAATATTTTGTATATATCGTTCCAAGTCATGCATTCCTCCATCCCATTGAAATAGTTGGTATCAGATAACAAAAGTTCGTCTGGAGCTCTTGTTGGGGCGGTCACGTTCAAAGTGGGCATTTTTCTTCTTCGAGTTTGATCTCTCGTTTTGTGCTTTTGAATTCATGAACAACATAAAGCTGCAATAAGTATTTATCAGCATAATAGATGAAAGAAAATATTTCGTGAGGTTAATCATGAACATACCTGAATGCTTTACCGATTCGCGCTGCAAATCTCTAATAGCTAGAAAAATCCTTTCCGCAGAGCTCTTGTGCACTTGACTCTTTGAACAATGAGTATTAAGGGTTTCGAATTAGGTTTTAAGTGTCTAATCACTATAAAATAACTTTCCGATGGCACGCATTTGATAGACTGGACCCGATTAGGCTTACAGATAGGTTCGAATCCAAACACACCTTATGCAATATTAGAGTTATAAAATGGATTCAAGGGAATCCGAAATTGAATAATACATTGCAATCTGATCCGAGATATAAAGAAAAAGGTGGTTTTCAGATAAAGAACCAAATTCTGAGAGGCTGAGAAGATGTGGTAATGGAGTCCTTCCTCGGCATATCTTACAAAATTACCTAGAATTGATGAACCACTCTTGTGTCTCATGATTCATGTAGAAGTTTAGAAAGGGGGGCCCACTCAATTTCTCCTCAAACAAAAAAAAAAATTAGTGGGAGTTGTTGCAGCTACAACACCTTCCTTAATTTAACAGATGGAATAAAGTATCATAAACATATTCAATTTACATGTCTGATTGTTGGCCTACCAATAAGAAACAAGTGGCAGAAAAGGGTGTGTGATTATAAGTTTTACTGTCCTTGTGTAGTTTGTAAGATTTTATGATACCACTAAAATCTACTTTATGATCATATTGGACAAGTGCGATAAGGCATAGTGCACACTAATTGAGTGGGGTCGCATCATAGTCCATGGTGTCCTCAATAGGCTTCATAGTGAAGAACCTCAAACCTCTATGTGTAACTATGGTGGGTTGTCAAGCATTTTGGTTCCATCCCAATTAATAAGTATTGGGATACAAGTAGTGGGAAACTTCAACTCATCAACCAAATATTGGAAAGTGAGATTCTTCTGGATGTTGTTATCAATGATCAAGGATGCTAGCATGGCCTTGATTTGACAATTGTAGGTTAAGAGGGCCTCTTTGTGGTAGCAATAGTAGTCTTTTGCCATGAGGATGAACTCAAAATTTGAGTTGGGATTGTCAACGAGAATCTCTTCATTTGTTTGATGTTGCTAAACAAGAAGGGCCTTAATTTGCATGGCCAACAATATATTGGATTCTTCAATGGAATGACTTGGTCATCAGTGTAGGGCACAATATTTCTTCTCCCCGTTTCCAATATAAAGTAGTGTAAAAGTTGCTCCTTTAGTTTGTCCACCATTTTTAGAGGGTTTAGTTATTGTAGGAGTGGAGGAAGAAAAGAAATTAGCCCATTTCCTAAGAGAGTGGGGAGGTCATAGAGAGATTTAACTCTATCTTAGAAGCCAACTAAAAAGCATGTTATAAGGAAATGACATGAAGAATTTATAATTTCTTTCTCCAACTAGGAATTAAACCCAAAAGGAATTCAATTTTTAAAGTAACCTTTGAGTCTTACACCTAAAGTTTTATTGGTAGTGGAATGAACTACTTGATGAATTTTTAAACTACCTAACCTAAAAGTTAGTGAAGTTGAAACCATTGTGCAAATAGGGAATCCTTGTAGCCAAAGGGATACAATCATTTGTAAAGTCCTTCAAATCATCACATTGGGTGATAGGTGGTGCGTGAGAAGTTGTGAAATGTTGTGCATGAGTCTGCCACCATGTGAGGACTTGCTCCTCTATGTGAACCTTGGTGATCATGATCTTATCACAACCACTTATGTTGGACTAATTCTAGAAGTAGGCTTCAATATAATGGAACCATGTTTCTATCTTATCACAATTGAGGGCGCCATGCAATGAATAATGAAAATTTTGGTATGGACCTTAAATACTTTGGGGTGATGGGAATGACAGTGGGCAATGGTCGATGTTGTTGTTGTGCAATCATTAGTCATTGAGAGATGGACAACATGTGTCACATGATATTTTCCTAGAACTCTTTGTTGCTCAACCAATCAGTGCATATGTTTGGTGAGATTTTGCCATTGTTCTATAAATTAAAGACAATGTTTATCTACGAAAAAATTGTTTTGTTATTGTTGTTTGACCAAAAGAAGGATAATTGCATACTCTTGTGCAAGATTGATTGGGCACCATATGATAACAAAATCTACTAATTTGGGCAAATGTTTTGCTAAAACTGAGACAAATAGTGATTATGTTGAAAAGTGCCTAGATATGAAAAATTCTCTCAGTTTTGCAAATTTTCTTAGAAACTTGGAAGTGTCAAAAGTTTTGTGCAAATGAAACATAAACTAAACAATTTAAAGAGTAAAAACACATTGGTTACCTATAAAATGATGCATTGCAATCATTAATGATTTGAAATGGATCATTAGATAATTTGTCATATATTATGGTACTTTCTAGGTGGAAAATTTGGAGCTATTGGCTTGTAGGGCCCATTCTAGAGGTAAGTCCCACTTTGGTGATTTAGGGTCCAAAACCCTTTGAAGCCCATTTGAGGCCTTAAATGGTCTTTTTTTGTGTCAAAACTTTGCAACTTGACTTATCTTGTTGACTACCATGGTATCAAGTAGATGCCACGTCAGCTTCCATTACTCACACATGTGGAGCTAGTCAAATGTGGATTTTAAAGAACATTCTAGAGGGTCCAAAACCCTAACAATAATTGGGGGTTGAGGCATTCAAAAACTCTAACCCTAACCTAGACATCTATCAGGCTATGTTAAATACTAGGCTGCTAGGAAAACAGGGGATTCCATTCTTATTGTATTGAGTATTGTTCCATAGGAGAGTAGAGCATTGAGAGTGGAATACTGAAGCAAAACAAAGGAAGAAGAAGAGATCGTAGTAGCCATATTAACCACAGTGTCCATGGTAACTCCATAGTGAGTGTCCCTTTCTTTGTATTTTCATTCCATAACTAAGAAGAAAACAAAGCATAAGCCTCACCTTCTAGTTAGTTTTTCTTGTATTGGGTTTTCCCATGGTACATATTGTGTTTATTGTGTGGATAATGTGTTATTTTCTAAGATTATTTTATTCCAATTTAGGTTATTTCAATATGTTCATGCCTTGAGTGAGTAACATTTAATATGAATCTTAAGTAAATCACTACATAATAATAGATTGCATAAACTTGTAAGATATGTCGTGACGAACTGTTCCAGTGGGATATCCATGGAAATTTACAGATCCACTAGCATGCAAGTTGTTTGAAATTTTGATAAGTTCTAATACCAATTGATATGTTCACTCAAACATATATTAATTGGTAGGTGGAGTGTTGGAGCCACTAGAGTGAGTAGTGGGATTTTGTCTACAATTTATCTCCCCAATTTGGAAGTTAGAAATAGTAACATAAAATTAAGATAGAATATCACTCGCAACTAGATAAATATCACCACACCATGCCTTAGTTCTCATGGTCACATATCCTTCTTACATTGCTTTGATCACATTATCCCCTCCCTTTCCCTTTTCTAAGATCAAAAGATATCAATGCTTTCAATGGGTTTTTACTTATTCCATATGGATTCCTTTTTATTCTTACAGTAACACTTTTAATCCCCGACGCCTTAGCCTCTTCTACAAAAAAATGTGTGTCATTTAATATTCCCTTGTTCCCACATACATACAATTCAAACTTGGGTGTCATCTACCCCTAGTTACTACCCGTCTCACTTGAGCATATTAGTCATTTCCTCTCTATGTCGAGGCACATTGTTTGTATGGCTCCCTTTAGGTGAAATTATGTCTATGGATGTGGATTCATACTCTATATGTTGCATGCCATGCAATGATGCCACGAGACACATCATACAATGATTCCACAAGACACCATCGTAAGAGATGTCGTGTCAATTCACTTCCCCTTTTGCATTAGCTTAAGAACTAATTGCTTTTGCAAGAGTTTTCTATCTCATACATATTCTCCCCCACCCTTTAGGATAACACTTTGACTTCCAACACTTATATTTTGGATGAGTGACATCACTCATGTGCCCTCACTCAAGGGAATTCATGTTACGAGCTATGGTGCTTAACATCTCTATTTACCCCCCGTTGTGTTGGCTTTGAGTGTGTTCGCTTTGTGTTGGATTAACACCATTAAACTCACATTAGGATTTGTTTCTTATAATTCATAGGGTTACTTTCAACCCTATTCAATCTCACTTTGTAAATAGGATTTCTCATTAGTCACTCATGAAAATATTGCTACCTGGTTTGCTATGCTATGGTAGCATTCCAATTCAACAACCGCTTTTCATGTGCTCACTGTGATGAGATTGGACTTTATTTGGAAGTCATGTCTCTATAAGGGTGTGATTGCCCTGCATCATCTCCCTTCAATATCCAGTTTCCAACATTTCTTTTGGTGCCAAGTCATGCAGAAAATCTAGTGTTTTCTCATTGGATTGAGGCTTGATCAAAAAAACATGAGAAGCTTCCCCTACTAAAGTGAAGGAGATCAATAAAGGCACTATCTGAGAGAGATAAAGATGCAATGAAATCCTAGTTGTGGGGAAGAAGGCATTTGATCTCTTTTCCATCATTTTTTCCCTAATAAATCTTTACAATTTCATTGATGTTACTCATGCCAAAAGAGGCATGGTACCCCCCTCTCACCTAGAATAGATCATGTCTCATGGCCCACAATGAATATAGTGATCCCAACGATCATTGTGATCACCATGTCCACAGAGATCATCCCAGCAACCCACTCAGATGCCTCATCCTCACCAACATGACTCATCACACTCAATCAACAAGGCGCATTGGGAGATGGTGGCCAGCACATTATAAGGTACATTAATCCTTCTTTCATGTAAAGTGTCATATTTAATGCATTGAGCATTTGAGTAATGATCATAGATTGAATTTGGATAATGAATCATGAGCTATGAAGTTATGGTTGTTTCCTTGTTTCACCTTGGTGGTCATCATGGGCATCCTAGTCTCGTGTTGTCACTACTGGGGAAAAGAGGTACTACTAGTGGTTCCTTGAAAAGGGTAGTGTACCATTATTAACCATACTTACCGCTTTTCCATCATTGATGCTTCCATTCTCTCACCTAATGGGTAATGTGGTTGCATGTACACCAGAAGGGCATGTACCTCGCTCTCTTATGAGAAGAAGGAGCCAAAGGCTCGAGATGGCTGATAAAAGAAATAAATGGGATAATTAGGATGGTTAAAATCCATAAGTCCACAATTGATATCTACCCCCTCACTAATGGCGATCACCCCTAATCCTGATGTGAATAAATGCATTCATCAATCAAAAGGACTTGAATATATCTTGAACAAAAAGCAAAGGAAGTGTTATGCTTGAAACCTTTTTAAGGGGACTCACAAATCAAATGAAATAAAGAAAAAGGAAAATAAAGGGGTTTGGAATGAAAAATGATCCAAGGAAAGGGCAATTCAATCACCAAGCACACCCTCCACAAAGGCACTCATGGAGGTGATTCCATACATTGTGTTGAATGTTAACGACCCCATGCCCAGAAGTAAACCCCATGACGACCTCACATCCATAACATGTCTCTGATGAGTTCTTCCAGGAAATATTTCTCCACTTGAGTACTAACACACCTAACAGGTTCTTTTTATGGTCCTCCCATACCTAAACCTACCAAATTGCATAAAGTCTTGAGCTCGTGTGAAGTTTGAAGTGGATACCCAATGAGAGTTGTTCATTTTTCTTCTATATTATTTGATGGCCTACTTTGTATGCTTCTTAGGACTATTGTATCTTGTGATTGTTGGTTTAACCTGATTCCATGGTTTTTACTGACTTGAGTGCACCTAACGTGGTCTTTGGAGGATGTCTTTGTAATTTCACTCGAGGCATTTTGCGCTTTGCATCATGTGTGATGCAAAGTGTTGGGTCACCTGATTATTGAACCTCTTTATATACATCCTCTCACACCTCCTCGACCTTGGACGATGGACAGATGAGCTCTCCTTTGACAGATATGGTCATGATGGCAGGAAAATGGGAAAAAATCCCACAACCTGGAAAATGCATCCCACATCTTGTTCAACGTTTGATGAAGGACATTGCACTTGGTTTTTCTTGGACACCACTCAGATAGGTGATGCTTGATCATTCCACCTTTTTCAATGGCTTTCTCACCTTGGATGTTGAGCTCCTTGATTATTACATCATGCACTAGGGTTTGTTTGATGATGATGAGTGTGCTTTCCATTGGGGCACCATTGCTGAAGTGATGATGTGACATGACCATTGATGAGGAGACACACCCTCCACCTTGCTTGCACCACTTGGAAGATGATATGTGTCCTTTGGAGGCCTCACACACCCTATTGGAGCATGATGTCACGACACGTGTGACCTAGGAGGGCATTGTGTCGGTGTATTAGCATATTTTTCATTGTCAAATGCTATTTGAGGGGTCATCCCCACTTGTATCATGGATCATTGTTGTTTTAGCACATTATGTGGACATATGCACTAGGGTTACCTCATATAAATGAGGCTAGAGCTCATTTTTATCAAACACAACTCTCACACTTGTGAGATCACTACTACTTTCTCAACTACTTCTCTTTTTCGCTCTACTAGTATTGTGCACGCAATTTGGAGGAGAATTTGTGGATTCTTTGTCTTATTTTGATGGATGATATTGAGCTAGGGTTTCCTCATGCTTTTCGACTTGGTTAAAGTAATTTTCTTTGTCAGGTTTAAGTATTTTCATGGTATATTGTGGTGAATGCTATATGGTTAATTTGTTGCATGTTACCTTGCTCTTGCTTGAAACCCTAGGATGGATTATAAGTCCATATCCCCCTCCCCACTTCATTCATCTTATTTTTTGAATCAATTAGGGCCTAGTCCTAGGGATTAAAATTTGTTATCCCCCTAGGGTTTAGTCTTGGCTAGTTCAAAATTCTAGGGTTTATAATGCCATAAACTTTAGACCTTGACCTAGTTCACTTTAATCCTTAATTAGACGTCCTAGAAGAAGGAGACATCACCTAGGGATTATAAGGCCATAAACTCTAGGGATTCTCTCTTGAATTTGATCCTAGGCCTATAAGACCATAGTCCTAGGGTTCCAAATTCCACCTTCTTGGCTACCTAATTTATGGTGTTGCTTGGCTCCATTGCCCAAAGAGAAAAAACAAAAATGGCACTAGTCTTTGGTTTACGAGTGTTTTCATTCTCACATAAAATATTTCCGCCATAAATAAATTTATGATTAGAAACCTAACCTCATTCACACACTAATTCTAACTCAACGCTTGGAAAACTAAGTATATTTGTTGTTGTTGTTATAAAAGGATTGCTACAACCATTAGGAATTTTACTAATTGTTGATAACTTAGTTAAAATTGGGGGAAATTCAACTCATAAATATTGTTTGATGATTGGATATTAATCTACTTATTGAGTTCTTGATTACGAAATACAATTGCTAATTTTTCTGGGAAAATTTCTTGTTGTAGTTGCAAAATACTTATTGCTAATAAACACTAGTTTTTTGTTGCAATTTTACAACGGAAATTAGTTTTACCTAAGATCTAGCATATAGAGGTGATTGGTAGGTGATATAACTTGGTACTTGATCATTATATGCATTGGAATGCTTCTTGTTTCACACAGGTCAACTGATTACCTCGTATAACTGATCCCAACATCCCCACTTTTCTATACCTATTCCATTTCATTGAGTGACCAATATTGGGGGCTATAGAATTTCCTTTTAGCCTGCTATAGGATCCCTTGAGGTCACTAGGTAAGCCTCCCTTGTGTTGGATATTTTTCCTTCACTAAAACGAGGTAATTACTTACCTAGGTGACAATGACAATTTCTTCTAGTTGTTACACAATATTGGTATCTTGTGGAGGGCTTTGCACAAGTACAAATCCTATGATAACATTTTGGCACCGTTGTTATGGATAATTGGGTCATTCTTCCTACGAAATTCCTTTGGTAAACTTACCCCAAATCCTTTATCCTACAAGCTTACCTAGTGAATCCACTAGGGGAAGAACCCCTTTCTTTACCTTTTGATGATACTCCCCTAAAGATATCATCTAGTGACTCCACTAAACTCAAGTGTTGAGAGCACTAACCAAAGGCCTAATAGGAGGTTTTTTAATCCTACCAATGCCTATAGAAGAAAGCTTCCACACAATTCTCCTATAATCAAATCCTYATTTGGTGGAAGACTTCCTTTATCTCCAATGGTTCAAAATCCATGGGTAGCCAATGTCTTCAAGCCTTTAGACATGTCTACAATCTCAGGATACCCTCATAACATGCCTCAAAAGTTTGAAAAATGGTTGCCTAAATTATTTGGTAATGATGTTACTACTGGTGAAGAACACCTAGATGACTTTTGGGCTTGTTTTCAAACTCATTCCCTTAATGACGAAGATGAAGATGTAGTCATGAGGCTCTTTTCTACTACCTGTGTAGAAGATTCTAGGAGATGGTATAATAGTCTCCCTAATAAAGGAATCGAGACTTGGGATTCTTTCCACAAAGTCTTCATGAAAATATGGGGCACTAAGGGTAATCCTAATATGTTATTCTTCCAACTTAGTGAGATGAAAAAGAAAGATAATGAAACTGTTAAAGAATTTGAT
>JASDQU010815790.1:39665-64099 GCA_032191745.1 Picea mariana
CTTGATACCCTACATCTCCCATCTTGACTCATCTAAGAAGATGTATGATTCCCTAACAAACCTCTTCTCAATCAGAAACATTGGACAAGTAATGAGTCTGAAGAATGAGCTCTGTGACATGAAAATGAATGATGATGACAACATAACATCATACCTTGTGAGAATCTCTCAGTCAAGAGATCAACTACAATCTATTGAAGAAATCATTTCAAAGAAGGAAATGGTAAATATAGTACTCTATGGCCTTCCCAAGACACATGATGCATTTGCTGCAAGCATGAACACAAGAAAGGAGTATCCCACATTTGAAGAACTTTGGACTTGTTGTGAACAAGAAGAATCAAGGATTAGTGCAAAAGAGAAACCCCAAAATAAATATGATGATCAAGCTTTCACAACAAGATTCAAGAATTTCAGGAATAAAAAGAAGTTTGGCTCAGGGAAGAAATCAAATCAAGAGAAAGATATGTCAAAAATACATTGCTTCAACTGTTGAAAATATGGTCACTACAAGAATCATTGTCTCGAGTTAAATAAAAGGAAGGAAACACATGAAGCATCAGTTTCTGAAGAAAGGGAACCCTCAAAGAAGGCCAAGCAGGATAAAACATACTTCTTCTTCTAAGACAAGGTAACAATATTCTTCATAATTCCTGTACATACCATGTTTACATAATTTCTGTACATATATTGCATATCTATTTCTTAGAAGATAAGATTTTCAAAGAGAAACAATACCTATGGAAGTACAACAAGATAATGATTGCTATCACGATGACTACAAGTCAAGCAATACACATGAAAAGATTAAGTATATCGACAACCCTTGGTAACAATTCATGTGGAATCTATTAACATAAGTAAAAACTGCAAGCTAAGACAAAATCATTATCAAAATTGAAGAAACCTGGAAGAAGTAAAAATAGAAAGAAGTCAACAATCAATAGGAAATTAGAAAAAGACTTGTGACACTTTGCAGAAGGAAATATAGATGCAGACGAAAGCGTGGACTCTCTTAGTTGGAGGGAGCCGATTATATAATTCCAAAAGAAGAGCATGCATTCATGCATGAAGCAAGGATTAGGAGGGAGCTAATCCTAAATGATGTGATCCGTCAAGGATTATGAAGTATCTATCCATGTTCCCATTGATGGTAGCAGCCATGAAAAGCAACACGTGTTCAATTTGACTTTATAAGAAGTCTTCTTTGAAAAGAAGCCTTAAAGTATCCATGGTTGTCCATCCACATCCATGATCCTATGATGAAAGGAAGAATTTGGAATCTTTAGGGCATGAAATCTATAGAAAAATCCATGGAACCAAGAGCTAAAGAGAAACACGAGGAGCTAAAGAGAAACACGAGGAAGAACATGAAGATTCCAAGAGAGAAAGAAAATCCAAAATAACCAATCATTATATCGAGAATCACAAGACTACCAGCTTGGTCTGAACCCAATAGAAGCAATCAATCAGAGGAAATGGGTTGTGATGAAGAACAATGTATGGAAGACTTATGAATGGAAGCATTGCGAGATCCAGAACTAAAGGTTCTCCCAGATGGAGGGAGAGGACTATGATGATAGCTTGTTCTAGTAACTAGACATACCTCTACCTGAGCCATTATATCTCCTGCAATATCCATGGGTTGGAGTTTACATAAGATGAATGTAAGGATTGTTCTCCTCAATAGAGTAATTGAACAAATAAGTGTAGATATAGCAACCTCAAGGTTTTGAGGTATACCATAAAGAGACTCTTGTATGAAGATGGAAGAAGACAACTTGGTTTCAAAACCTCCAATGAACAACAAAAGCGTGGTGAAAACTTTCTATAACAAAGATATTGTATTAGAATGGTTACTCAGAAGTCCAGGATGATGGATTGTTAATCCATGAAAAACTCTCATGATGACAGAAGAAGTTCCACTTGATATGTTCCAGTTTGAGCCTTGCCACGATGTCATGAGCTAGCAAAAAAAAAGAGCTAAATCCAACCATGATATACTGTAATGATCAAGAGATATATGAAGCCTTCAGAGAAAACCAACGTTCCAGAAAGACTGAAGTACATTGAGATCAAGAATTACATTCTCTATGATGAGTTCCAGAAAAGAGAAGTGGTTCTCCCATATATCTCCACAGATGAGAAGATAGCAAATATTTTGGTAAAGCCTATATCCAAGATGGAAAAAGTTTGTGTACTCAAGAAACAAGCTAGAGCTCGTGGAGACGACTTTCTTATTGAAAAGGGAAGACATGACTTCTAGCTTGGGAGGGAGAACTAATGTGTTATTTATTTATGGACAATCATTTTTCAGTTCAAAAAATGGTCCAGGATGATCAATTCCTTTCAAGTTTGGAAAGTGGTTTGATATTTCTGACGGACATGCATTTTCAAGTTTGGAAAATGGTCTAGATTGGATGGTCATTTTCGTAATGAAAATGGTTCGATAGATTGTTGATGTACCATAGACAATGATTCCCCTTGTGGCTAGTGTGGGGGAATGGTCTAGGAAAATATTTCTTCTTGAAAGTCACTCTCAGCAGTGGTCAAGTAGAATGGACCACCTCGCCGGGCATTCATTCTTTTGAAGATTCACAGTTGTGAGTAGTTTTGAAGAATGGTCTGTTTTGGAGGTTGGTGCAGGACAATCATTCCCTAGGGAAGACTTATTCTCTCAAGGTTTCACTTTGTTTAGTGTCGGAGGAATGATCCAGTTAGGTGAATGGTCTAGGTTAAAAAATCATGGACAGACATTCCCTAGGGCAGACTCATTCTCTCGAGGTTTCACTTTGTTTAGTGCTGGAGGAATGGCCCAGTTAGGTGAATGGTCCAGGCTCATAAATCAAGACAATTATTCTTCTATGCTTGAGAAGAATAGTCTAGATAGATTATGACTGATGTTTTACCTTTTGAGGGAAGATGCTCTTCCATATCTCACAGATATGAGTGGAAGAATGGCCCAGATGACTCATTTTATATCATTATATTTTTTTTTTTGCAGGTTGATATCATATGATATGATTTATATGGAGACTGTATGTCTCTAGACAATAGATGTATGCTACTGTGGTGGATGTGTTACACTGGTTGTGACTATGTGTCACTGATTAAGTAGATGTGTGCTACTTGGTGTGGTAGTGTACCACTGGATTGTAGTTGTGTAATACTATGGATAGACACAGTTGTGTTCTATTAAATGACATTGTTCTGATTACCATGTAGACTATCAGTTGTGTTGATATTTTCTAAGGAATATATTTTGAGACAGATATCTATGGCTCGATTAGAAAATAATCCTAGATCAAAATTCCTATAGGAATGGTCTCTGTAGTCCATGGCATAGTTTTTATCTCTGTTGGGACAGTCATTCTTCTAGGACGTATGTACGGATTAAAAGAATGGTCCTTGTATCACTCTGTGGAGTGAGTGACTTATTCAACATCATGCATGATTACTCATATGGAGTATGGCTTCTAGAGATGATGCAAGTGATGCTATGAGATGATAGTGATAATGGTGCTCGTGATCTAATCATGAGATAGCATGTACGACTATGATGATGCTACCGATTGAATGATACGTTTGTGCTCAATACCATTGCCTCCAGTACCTCCCTAGCTAGGATGGAGTGTTGATATTATGGTAGTTGCGGGAGGTATTTAACTCCATGTGTAACTCTGACAAGAATAGAATATTCCGGGAAGCAAGAAGAAATCCTAAAGCATTAAACTTAACCCTAGAAGACAAGTCGGCTCAAGGAAATAATTAATATTAAGTATTTAGCCTTCATAATGAGAAGTCAGCCCATAAATCTCAGGAAAATAGTATAAATACAAGTAGCCAGACCTTATTTTGTACACAACAACTCAAAATTTTAGCAATGAGGAAGTGCGCAGTGTAGAAACCGGGAACGTGCACAAGTCTGGGGAGCAGCTGTAGTTGGCAGCTACTACAATCTGTATTCTTGGTTTAGGCTCATACTTTGTTATGGTTGGACTTTCTGATCAGTCTTGGTTGTCTTTTCTTGATGCATTAGCCTTGGTTGGCTATTGGTTTGCTTCCAGAATCATTCTCTGTCAAGGTTAAGGTGCTTAGGGGTGGCTTCGACCTATGGTTGGGTGAAAATATTGTTATATTGTCTATGGTTAAATGTGCACATATATTACTTTATAACATAGTGGGCCCCCCTCTTACCCCCCGCATGCTCGACACAATGTTGACACTGTCTCTATTCATGCATAGAATATAACACATATCCAACAACGTGCTTCAAGAACTTTGAAGTCTATCAAATGGGTGTCAAGTCAACATTTCTCAATATAAATATAGACAAAGAAGTATACATTGAACGACCATAAGGGCTCTTATTATCAAAAAATAAGGATCATGTGCGCAAATTGATGAAATCACTTTATGGGCTAAAACAAGCTCCTAGAGCCTAGTATTCAAGAATTGACAAACATATACACCAAAAATGCTTCTAAAGAGGAATTGTTGATAGTAATATCTACATCAAGATAGTAAGAGAAAATTGGTTGATTGTTGTGGTTTATGTAGATAACATTATTATTGTAGGCAACATGAACAAAATGTGCCAAGAGTTTGCAATAGAAACGAATAAGGAATTTGAGATGTCTATGCTTGGTGAATTATCATTATTTATTGGATTACAAATTTATCAATTTGATAAAGGCATATTCATTTCACAAACCAAGTATATCAAGGAGATGTTGAAGAAATTCAGAATGGAATATTTTGCACCAGTCAACACACCCATGGTTACAGGTTGTAAATTAAGCAAAGATGATGAATCTCTAGAAGAAAATCAAACATTGTACGGGTCAATGGTTGGAAGCCTACTATATGTGACGAAATCAAGTTCAGACATTATGCAAGAAATATGATTGGTTTCATGGTGTTGGTCCTAATGTTTGCACCTGACTTCTAAAGGGAAGAGCTAGGCCACCTCAAGTTTTTGAATGGTTTGATTTTTATAAATTATGTTTGTTGGTCAGCTAATGGGTGGGTTTTCAAGGATAGAAACCTGGTTGGACTAGCCAAACAATATCAATGCAGGTTCCCCTTGGCTATTGGCATGCATTTTGATGAACATGTAAGGTTATGAATAAATAAACAAAGGAAACAAAACAAGAAATACAATGAATTACCTGTTGTGTGAGAATTTAGACTTAAAATAATATTTCAAGACCTAAAACACATATCCAGATACAAATAATCCAACATGTTGCAATATAAATAATCTCTTTACTAAAACAATGGCTTATTAACAGGTTGCATGAAAATAAAAATATTGATTAAAATAGTGGTTGAAAGGAAAAGGAAATGCATATTGCACACATTCCAAATTTGCATCCAAGATAAGATTAAGAACACATAAATACTTGAGAAAGAGAACACAAACTGTCATCAAGATTTATATTCATCAGGTAAGGAGCTTTACAATAATAAGTTTTAGGTCTATTCAAATTCTGATGCTTGAATCTTTCACTCAAAACTGAACCCTTCTTCATTACAAAATTTGTTTATTTATCCCTGTTTTAGAGGGTTTCAACCATCTTGAAACAAAAGTTCAACTCTGCATAACAACTAGACTTTCTGAATGATTTGACATACACTCTTTCATTACAACTTGAGAAAAAATCTTTGATTTGAGTGTATTTAACTAGGAATATTAGTCATGAATTACTTTAAACTTAATCTTAACAAAAATTGTGGTTCATATCAAACGAAAATGACCACTTATTAAACGTGATAGTAATGTCTTGAACTTAAAAAAACTAGACTTCTAAAAGTGCAAAATATAACTATTGTCTATATTGGAGTAAAAAAACTCCTAAAAAAACTTTGACATTTGTAACTGGAAATAACTGTGCATGAATACTCACGTGCACTCTAGTTGGAGACTGAACCAAAACACAAATAGATAAAACTCACCCAGAATTTGGCGAATTTCGCGAATTTCTGGGAAAAACGACCTCAAATACCTATTCGATTCTATCAGACTGTGATGCTTGTGTAAAATATGAGAGATGTTTTTGTGCATGGGCCTGTTACCATCAAAACATTATTTCAATTTTTCAAAAATTCATTTCCATTTGTTCATAAGGCATGCCCAAAGACAATGACAAAAACATGGAAAACAATATTTAACAATATTTTGAAAAAACAGCCTCAAAGGTCTCTTTGATTATCCCAAACCGTGATACCTGTGTAAAATCTGAGAGAGGTTTCTGTGAATGAGCTTGTTCTCTACAAAAAAATCTTTCAATTTTCACAAATTCACCTCCATATATTCATAAGTCACGCTGAAATCGAATGAATAAAACAAAGAGAAAACAAAGTATCTCATAAAATTCAGACAACGCCTTTTGATGTTTCTTCTGTAACCTCTAATACTTTATTTGTAATTCGTGTGCTACTTTTCAAGAGGTGGATCATCTAGAATTATTCTCGAACCATTTATCCTTTTTCATAAACAAACCTCTTAGATTGTTTCTTTCAAGAAAAAACATGTTTTTTGGTGCTTCCTTTGTAACTTGTGGTACTTATTTTGCAGCTTGTTATGCTGCATTTCCAGATCTTTCTTCTGTTGTTGTAAACTTTGAATTTGTTTCTTCAAAATTTTCACCTCGTGGCTTTCATATACACCTTCATCATCTTAAACATTTGGCTTAATTAAAACCTACTCCTTATTCCTATTTTTCAGCCCATGTTCCTCCTCTATGGCAGATTTGTCGAGGTCAACGGACAACTTGGATTAATCAATGCTTTAGAATTCAACCTTAATTGATTGGTGCTCCGGGTTTTTCTGTTAGGCTTGATGGGAATTTCAGGATCTTGGTTCTCTTTTATTTTTGTACTCTGTTTGTTATCAGGGGATTCCTTAATCAAGGTTTCCATAGGTACAAATCCTGCAGTAACAATCTTGGGACTGTGTTGTTTAGTTTTCCTTTGTCCCCTTGTTTTTTTCTTGGAGATTTTATCCTGCTGGATGGTGGAGGTCACAAGATCATCTTCAAAGTGATCGGGTGACAATGGACCTAGTGGGGTGACCTGTTCTTGTTGTTGTCTGCTACAAACTTTGTTTCCCTCCTTTTCTCTTTTCTTTGTTGTAGATGATCTTAGCTACCTTCGAGGAGTTTCTTCCTTTGCTGAGGTATTTGATTTGGCCCTTTTAGATCAGGTACCCCCCTTTTTGGGTAAAAATTTCTTATTTCTAGTTTGTTGGGTCGAATGTATGTGTTAATTTTATTTACTTTACCACCTATAGAGATAATAACCCATGATCCCGCGATGATAAGAATTGAAGGTGCAAACCTGCATGACTTTCACATGAACCCTACAATGATGGTTGACTGGTGGTAACTCTCATTGATCCAAAAATGATCTAGAGAAGCCTAAGAACAACTCAAAACTCACAGAGAAAACCCAAAACTCTTAGAATGACTTCAGTAGATAGAGAAAGGGAAAAAATTCCAAGTTCCCCAAAATCAATGAAAATGAAATGATCACGAAGAGTGCGTCATAAGATTTCAAACGAAGTAAACGACTCGTCAAATAGAGTTACAGATTGAAAGATATTCACGGTAATAGTTTTGGTCAACCTAGCCTAGTCAACAAGGATGAGTCAACATCCATACTGTTGACGTTAGCATTAGTACAGATGACTTCATCGCCCACACAAATTACGTGGCAAGCATAGAGGGTGACATGTGTCATGATGACATCAACATGATGATGTGGCAACACCAAAGGCTGCCACATGTCAGTCATTTTTGGACTTTTTGGGTCGACACGTGGACTAATGAAAATGTACCATGTGGCAGTCTATACAAGATACGTGGCATCCATACAACATGTGGAAAGATGACGTGGCAGGGTGACTGTACAAGGAGGTGATGTGGGCCAATGTTTGGTTTCCACGTGGCCCAGTCATGGGCTGCCATGTGGCAGTGGGAAAATGCCCAATGACACCCAACAATCGAAAATTAAAAAAAAATATATATTAAATATACCATCAAATCTGGTGGCGGTTCCTCGATATTGGCGACATATTCCACCGGTCCACTATATATAGTCACCGACCAACTATATAAAAATACACCAAAATAAAAGGGGAGGCCCACAAGTTCGACCTTGGGACCTCCGCCTAAACCTCTGCCAACCAACGATTTAAAATAGCCTCCACTAGCTAATGTGCCAAGCACCCCATTAATTCATAACCGCCCACATTTTATTATATAAAGGGGGTTTCCGCCAGAGTATGGGAGGAGAACGAAGGTCTTGGTCATACGGAAGAGACATGAATTTCGAGACAAGGAACATATTTTGAAATAGATCCCAGTAATTAATTGCAGGTGCAGGCATGGAAACCGAGGCAAGATTTTTCTTGGGTCCGAAAGTGATAGACTCGGATCGAGGCGTGGAGATAGTCATTTTTAGGTAATTCGATGCCACGAATGCAGTGGTGATGTTTGTTTTCTGATCTGAGCAAAGATTCTATATATTAAATCTAGAATGAGGTATACTTATGTATTTTTCCCAATTATTTTGAGGAGTTAATAAAAAGGCCTACCCATTTGAGAGCAGGACCTGGAGACGTAGTCCAGCAGGGACGAACTTCGTTATCAAGTTTTTTTGTTCATATTGCATGTGTATGTCTCTTTCCTTTTGATATTTTCCTTCTTTATGGTGTACTTTAGTTTATGCTCATTTAATACAATTCTTGAATAAGTCACCAGACGAAAAGATCACGAATCATGTTGGTATTAGAGAAGTCATCTTTGAATTGAATTGTTGAGTATGAATTCTTACTAGGGCCAAACATAATCATGGTGAAGGAACTCTTAATAATTTTAATCCTGAAGTTGGTAGTGCATCTCGAAGGAAGAAAATGGTAAAAGAGGACAAGCGTGATGAACAGGAGAAAAAATTTCACATGGTCTTTTATCGCATGTCAGAAATGTTCAAATGAATATATGGAGATTACAAGAAGAGGATGGAGAAGAAAGAGAATAAAAATGAATCACATGTAGATGATGATGCTTCGGTAAACCAAGGGGCTAGAGGAGATCCTCCTGAGCCTCCATCTTCACCTTCAAGTTATAGTTCTTCTTCCTCTGAGCATTCTCATCATTCTAGCCATAAATCCTCTTTTAAGAAACCATTATTAAAGCTTGATGTAAAATTTTCTTTACCTATGTTTAATGGAGATGCTAATCCTAAAAATCTACATAATTGGATCTAATAGGTTGAAGTATATTGTCGTGTTCGACACATTGATGAAGAGGAAGTTAAAGTGCAACTGGCTTCCCTTCAGTTGGAAGGCACCGCTCTTGTATGGTGGGAGAGAAAGCTTCAGGACAAAAGTAAGTGTGGTAATCTTCTTTCCTCATGGTTGGGATTTAAATCAGAGATAAGGAAGCAGTTCTATCCATTAGGGTATTTACATAAAGAAATGATGGAATGGAAAAATTTAAGGCAAAGTAAAGGTCAGACTGTATAAAGTTTCACAAAATAATTTAGGAAGAAAGCTATTGCATTGAACATTACTTGGATTCTTATGAAACTTTAATGAAGTATATTGGCACACTTCACAGTTATATTTTTCATACTTTACTCTTATTTAACCCCACTAGTCTTGACGAAGTTTGTGTGCAAGCCACTCACCTTGAGAACAGGAGGAAACATGTTCAAGAAGATCCCAAGAAGAAACCTTCCAATCTCTCACATAAACCTTTCAAGAAGTTTAAAAGGAAGGACAAGAAGACCGTCATAGTGACGAGAGAAGGAGGAAATCCTTATTGCACTCATTGCAAGAAAATATGTCATGATGATGAACATTGTTGGAAACTACATCCAGAGAAGAGGCCGAAATAGTTCGGTGGAAAGGGGAAGACAAAAAATGTCACTACAGTGAAACAATATCTTGGTTTGGATTCATGAGATGAAGGAAATATCACAGCGGTTGGAGTACAAGGTAAATATTCCATTCATGCTAGTTCAAGTTACAATAATGGATCTCATGATGATGAATGAAAGAGGAATGAATTATTTCATATACGAGTTGTATCTAAACATACTAAGATACATACATTATTTGATCTAGGTTCCCAAGTAAACTTAATATTTGAATCACTTGTCAAGAAGATGGGTCTTGTAATGAAACCACATCCAAATCCTTATCCTCTAGGTTGAGTATGTGATAAAGAAAAACTTAATGTCACCAAACAATGTAGGGTCAGATTTTCTATTGCTTCAAAGTTGATTGATGAAGTGGATTTGGATGTTGTACCATTGGATATATGTGGCATAGTGTTGGGAAGTCCTCATCTTTATGATAGAAAATAAGTCTTCTTTCATCATGAGAAAAAATACCACCTTACTAAAGGGGGAGTGGAATATATTGTTAGAGCTCATAGCATGAGGGTAAATACAACACTTGTTAGTGTAAGGAAAATGAAAAGACTTATAAACACTAATAAGAGATATGTACTCATGGTCGTAAGAGAGAAAGACGTCAGGACATATGACGCTTTTCAAGGATGTGATCCATCTCATAAAAATGAATTAATTGATATTGTTTCTAAGTATGATGATATTTTTCAGAAATTAGATGGATTACCTCCTAAGTGGGAAATCCAACATGAGATACATCTTCAACAGGATTCTCCTCTTCCTAATGTGGGCATGTATAGGATGTCAATTGTGGAGATGACAAAGATCAAGAAGCAGGTACAGGGCTTATTGGATCAAGGGGTCATTAGGCCCAGTTCATCTCCTTGTGGTTCTTTGATCGTGATGGTGCCAAAGAAAGATGGCACATGGAGAATGTGTGTCGATTACCGGGCCTTAAACAAAATCACGGTAAATAATCGATACTCTCTTCCTCGTATAGATTATTTACCTGATCAGTTGAAGAATGATGTTTATTTCACTAAGTTGGATTTGCGCAGTGGATATAATCAAATTAGGGCCACAAAACATGATGCATAAAAGACTTCCTTTAAAACCAAACAAGGATTTTTTGAGTGGTTAGTTATGTCTTTTGGGCTTTGTAATGCTTTGGCAACTTTCATGCGTGTGATGAATGATGTATTCAGGCATTTCCTAGATGACTTTGTGATTGTGTATTTAGATGAAATTCTTATTTTTAGTGGGATTTGGGATGAACATGTGAGGCATGTAAAACAAGTATTGGATACTTTTCAAAGGGAAAAGTTGTATGTAAAAATCTCTAAATGCGATTTTGGCAAGACTGTACTTGTATACTTAGGTCATATTGTAGGAGGACAACAATTGAAAAGTAATCCTTCCAAAATTGATGTAATTGTAAATTGGCCTAAGCCAAAAAGTGTGACCAAGATCCAGAGCTTGTTAGGTGCAGTCCAGTATTGGAGGAGGTTCATTTCAAACTTCTCCTTTATAGCAGCTCCTTTGCATGCCTTAACCAGTAATGGGAAGGAAAGCAACAAAAAATATTTCGACACTTAGCACTGTCGAATCTTCAACAACCTTTTGAGATTGAGACAGATGCCAACGGATACGGCATGGGTGCAGTATTGATGCAATATCGTAAACCTATTTGTTACCACTCTAAAACTTTTAACCAAGTCGTTGTTAACTATCCTACATATGATAAAGAGTTGTATGAATTAGTTCAAATAGTAAAGAAATGGAAGCACTAATTGTTAGGGAAGGAAACAATCATACATACAGATCACCAGCCCCTACAATATCTCCAAGCACAGACCATATTGCAACAATCTCAACACTACATATGGATGCATTTTCTACAACAATTCCATTTGGTAATCAAGTACAAGAAGGGTAGAAGTAACAAGGTAGCCGATATGCTTTCTATACCTCCTATTGTTGCTTCTCTTATTTTGAAGAATACTTCTTTATCTCATGATAGCTATGTAGAACAATATGCCATCGATGAATATTTTAAAGAAGTATATGAGAAGCTAACCCATGGTGCACAGGTAGAGAACTATTATCTATAGGGGAAATTACTCTACCATTTTGGAAAGCTATGTATTCCTACAAGTGAACGAGTCCATGTAATACAAGAAGCTCACACTTCTCTTGTTTCTGAGCATTTTGGGGTAGAAAAAATTATGGCTCATTTGTAGAGGTTTTGTTACTGGCCTCAAATGAAAGCAATTGTAACTAAATATGTAAGGGGGTGTGTGATGTGTTCTACTTGTAATCCCACTAATAGAAAACTTAGGCTATAATCACCTCTTCTTGTTCCGTCCCATCCATGGGAAAGCATTTCCATGGATTTTGTAGGCGGTTTACCAATGATGATGCAAGCCCCCTCTCCTCTTGGGGGTTGTGCAACCTCCCAGTCAAGGATCTTCAATATTTATGAGTTGGATCAGCTCTTCGGGCCCTTGCTGGAACCCAAAAACAATTTACACAGGCCCCTTATACCCTTAGGCACAGGTTCTCTGAAAACTTGCGGGCTTCCACTCATACCCTGTTCTCTTTTTTTTAATTTAAATAATGATCACTAGATCCTTTGGCTAGACCCCCCTTCTCCTCACGTGACCTCAGGCTATGACCCGGGGTTGAACCTACTAAATCACTTTGGGCTTCGGCTTCAGCAAAATCTAGAAACACTTCTCCACAAATCCTCAGAGTTATAAACTCACAGAGTGTTGAATCCACAACGGGATCGATGGTCCATAAATCCCGCTCAAAATCAACAGTTTGCAGTGACTTCAGGAGTTAGAGATTCAAACGTTCTGCCTAATACAAAACCTTACACTTCCAGAGCATTGAACTAATGAAGGTAATTTCCACCCTCCACGTGTCTCCCTCAAATGGACAACCAATAAATATTCAGGACTTCAACCCTCGGGCGTTCCCGCAACACTGTACCCGGTTTCTTCCGGAGTTCCATTATTTTTGGACAACACGATATAACAACACATGTCCTTTTGGATATGATAGTCCATATCTCTTCATCCTTCACGACTTCGTGAATATTGTTATTTTATCTACACAAACCTTCCGGAACTCTATCTCCCAGACTCTCTGATCTTTCTCCACCCGTCCCTTCGGATGATGGATGGTCCTTCTTGGCTTTGGGTTTTCGAGACTTTTGTTATTCCAATATCATGTGCACTTACAAAGGGATTAATTTTCTTGCACCTTACCTCTGTATCGGATGACTGTCGATCCATGTGCTTAGATCCGATGGTTAGGATCTGTTCCTCCTCGACGCATTCCTCCTTCTCGATGTCTAGACTCTGATTTGACAATCAAAATCTCTCCTCCTGCAACTGATTTGTTGGCTACTATAGCTCCTCCACTTAATATTTGGCTTCTTCCTAAAATTGGGAAAGATGTTTAAGTATCAAAGGTTGTGGCCTTCGATATTCCTCCCGTGAGCCCGACTATTGGGTCTCGACAGTGCTTTTCCTCTTGAGCTTTTTGAAATTGAAACAAGTTTGTTCTTATGTGCACTCTTGCATAGGTCTTCCTATAGAGTGTTCAACAACTCAGTTTCATATTGAGTTACAACTACTCGTACCTCAAAGGTCTTCATCCCTTTTATTCCTCGAAGGGATATATGTGCCCTATTGGAAACTTCTGCTCAATGCACACTTGCAGAGCTTTCCAGAGTGTTCAGTAACTCTGTGGGTGTCTTCTCCTTGACACTTATATTCTTACAGAACTCAGAATAGATTTTTTTTGTGCACACTTGAACCTGCTCGTTTCCCTCCTGACAGAGCTCTATAGAGTGTTCAACAACTATGTGCTACACTTAATCCTATGCAGACTTTCCTCTAGGCTATTTAGTAACCCTATCTCTTTGTGCCTCCTTTGCACAATCTCTCCTCCAAGGTATTCAACAACCTCGAGGTTCCTCTTGAATTGTAATTTCTCTGGTGTGCCCTCCTGGCACGTTCTTCTATGAATTGTAAGAGTTCATATGCACACTCCTTGTGTTGGCTACATAGTTTCCAATACCTTGTTGTGCACTCCTTGCACAACCTAAAGAACCCAGAAACAATCTAGCAAACTCTTAGATAGAGAATTCTCTCTTTATCCCTGTAGATGAAAACTAACACATCCACCTACAACATACATTCATGTAAACACACATAGATAACATTCATAAAACACATGGAAACACACACAGAATTATATGTATGAAAAATTGCTCTTTGTATTAATATGAATGTCTGTTTACAATGTGTACAAGCTTAGACTGGAAAAAAGTCTTGAGTCTTCTCTCCTCTCTTTGGCTTACAATGATTTACAATCAAACTTCAACAACCTCTCCTGGGAATACACTACAAATATTTATACAATAGGATACTCATTGAGTCTTTCCCTCCAACTACTCTAGTCTAATCACCATCAAAACACCTATCTACTGAGGAAGATTACAATGAGTGAAAAATCTAGTCCTAATCAGATCTAGATCCCTCCTACTGTCAGCCACTTAAGGCGACCTTATCTACAACCTGTACGAAGGCATGAATTGGATTTTCTCAAGCCTTACAACATTTTCTTGCATTAATTACATTTAAAATTTGAGGGAAAAATGAGTGCCTCTCCCCTCCTTGAATGTGCACCAATGTCTTGAATAGATAGCACATGCTGAGGTGGAGCGATGCTTATACATAAAATAACAAAAGGGGGTCATGATTATTTGTATGTCGTAGTGGATAGGTTCAACAATATGTGTATCTTGATGTCATGTGAAAAGAAGATCACTGCTGAGCATACTGCTAATCTCTTCGTTCAGTATGTTTGGGTTCACTTTGGGTTACCCACATCCATTGTCTCGGATCGAGATACTCGATTCCTTGGGGATTTTTGGAATAGATTTTGGAGAATGATGGACTCAAAATTGAAGAGGAGCACTTCTTTCCATCCACAGAATGACAGATAGACAAAAGTGGTAAACAAAACTATGGTACTTTTGCCTCAAGGCTACTGCAGCAAGAATCCCATGTTATGGGATGAACAGATACCCTATGTACAACATTCTTATAATCGAGCTTTACATTAATCCACTCATAGTTCACCTTTTGAGACATGTTTTGGGTACCTACCGAAGGTTCCTTTGGAATTAATATATGGGAGAGATGCTGATGTGAATGCAAAATGAACAAAGGACAGAGCCCACAAGTTCATCCAGAGGATCCAGTAGATACACCGGGAAATCAGGGAACAATTGGAGAAAAGTCAAGCACAGTATAAAGCTAGGCATGATAACCACAGGGTTGATCATCAGTTCCAGGTTGGAGACCAGGTATGGCTTCACATCAACAAGGAGAGGTTGAAGGGTGAAGGCAAGAAACTCAAGCCCATTCGTTATGGACCCTTCACTATCTTGGAGAAAAGTGACACTAATTCTTTTCATTTAGATATTCCACCTTATATGCAGATTTATTTAGTTGTAAACGTTTAGAACTTGAAACTTTTTGAGCCTCCCATGATCATGGATCAGGATGAGAAAGTTTTGATACCTTTAGTTGATGATTTTTCACCTGATTACTTGGATGAGTTACAAGAAGATATCATCCTCAACAGAAGGAAAAGGACTTCATACAGGGGTGATGTTGATTATCTTCGAGTAGGCTTAAAGGGCACACATCCAAGCAAGGCAAAGTGGATCGAGAAGGACAAAGTGAGGGGATGCTTCCCTCACTTACCCGTTGATTGATGAAAGATTTTGGTCGTCCAAAAATCTCTCAGTGGGAAGGCGTGATCCAAAAAGGATCCAGAGAAGGCAAAGAACAACTCAAAACTCATAGAGGCAACTCAGGACGCTCACAATAGCTTCAACAGAAAAAGAAAGAGAAAAAATTCAAAGTTACCAAAACTCAGTGAAAATGACATGATCGCGAAGAGCACATCGTAAGATTTCTAACGACATAAATGACTCATCAAACAGAGTTACGGATCAAAAGATATTCATGATCAAAGTTTTGGTCAACCTAGCCCAGTCAATAGGGATGAGTCAGCATTCGTACTGCTGACGTCAACACCAGTACGGATGACATCATTGTCCGTACAAATTACGTGGAAAGTGAAGAGGGCCAAACATGTCATGATGTCAGTATGATGAAGTGGAAACACTAGAGGGTGCCACGTGTCATTCATGTTTGGACTTTTCGGGCCGACATGTGGACCAATGAAAATGTGCCACATGGCAGTTCGTACAGGACATGTGGCATTCGTAAAATACATGGTAGGCTGACGTGGCATCCGTACAACACGTGGCAGGATGATGTGGTAGAGAGGTGACATGGCAAGGACTGTACAGGGAGGTGATGTGGGCCAATGTTTGGCTGCAACTTGGCAGTGGGAAGATGCCCAATGACTCCCAACAACCGAAAATTATATATATATATATATATATNGTGACATATTCCATCGGTCCGCTATATATAGTCACCCGCCAACTGTATAAAAATACACCAAAATAAAAGGGGAGGCCCGTCGGTTCGACCCTGAGACCTCTGCCTAAACCTCCACCAACCAATGACTTAAAATAGCCTCCGCTAACCAATGCGCCAAGAGCCCCATTAATTCATAAATGACCACATTTTATTATATAAAGGGGGTTTCCACTAGAGTATGGGAGGAGAACGAAGGGTGCAACCGTACGAAAGAGACATGGATTTCTAGACGGAGCCCAGTAATTAATTGCAGGTGCAAGCACGAAAACTGAGGCGAGATTTTTCTTGTGTCCGAAAGTGCCAGACTCAGATTGAGGCATGGAGACAATCATTTTTAGTTAATTCGATGCCACGAATGCAGTGGTGATGTTTATTTTATGATATGAGCAAAGCTTATGTAGCTGAACTTTAGAATGAGGTATACTTATGTATTTTTCCCAATTTTTTTGAGGAGTTAATAAAAAGGCCTACCCATTTGAGAGAAGGACCCGGAGACATAGTCCACCAGGGATGAACTCCGTTATCAAGTTTTTGTGTTCATATTGCAAGCTTATGTCTCTTTCCTTTTGATATTTTTCTTCTTTATGGTGTACTTTAGTTTATTCTCATTTAATACAATTCTTTAATAAGTCATCGGATGAAAATATCACGGATCACTCATGAACTTGAGTGATCAGGAACATGGACATGCATATTGTGTGCCAACAAACCATTATTTAAATTTTTAAACATTTCTGAATGTGAAAACCAACAAAATAATGTGCTTTTCTGTTGTTTGCAAGAACAAGCCTATTCCTGCAATCTATGCTTTTTTGCATCAAAAGGCTTGGTCAACCTGCTATCATCCCACTAGTGATAAATTCATGATTATATGTGTTATTAACTCAAACCAAAACATGCATTAACCTCCCAAGAAAGAAATAAAATGATGCAAAGTCAAAAGAAGGGTGAGAACAAATCAAACTGACTCATTATACCATTGAAAAGAAATTGAACACAAATCAGGCTGATAGATGGATAGGCTATGGAGGGAAAGAGAGGAGAGGTGTAGACCTAGGTTTTGACATTGGCTCCAACTAGGGTTAGCACTTCCCTGTGAGGTTCTAAGAGCAACAGACTGTGTGCCTTAGTTCTTAATTTTTTTCCCCTTGTCACCAAATGCTTTCACTTTGTTTACTAGCGTTGTTACCCATCTTATTTCAACTGAAACTTAGATTTAAAGCTATACCCCAGTGCCTTTTTTGGGCTATGGATTATTTTTTTCACACTAAAATACTGCAAACCAAATGCTCAGAAAAATGAGCTTATTCTCCTATTCTATTTTTCTAAAAATTTCTACTCAGGTATAAGAAGATTTCCATAGTAACCATTCAAACAATTTGTTGATTGACATACCTTCTTGTATGAAAACGTGGAAATAACACAATAGGTGCAACAAAAATTCCATATTCAATCTATACTTATAGTTGCAAATGGGTGTCAAAGTGAAATTTTCAACATTTGGTAGCTTTGAAGAAACTAAGTCCATGCAATCAACTATTGGATCATAAAAATATCCAACCACTACCTTTTCTTGCTGTGTAAAACATATGAACTGTCTTGAAATATACTCATCTCTCACTGATCCATTTTTTATGCAAATATCTTCCTCCTGCAAATCTAAAAGTGAAACAGGAAAAGGCTGCAAATTGTCTCCATGGCTCTTGAGATCTTGAATTGAAATATGCTCTTGATAAAAAATTTTAATGGCCCTTTTGAGTTCTTCCTTATAACAGTCATATACTAGTTTGCTGCTATAATGTCCGATCCATGCTGATATAAAACTTTGATTCTCAAAACCAGGTTGTAATTTGGAGCCACAACTACCATAATTAGTATCTAATTCTTCATGGACAATGGATCTGATGTCCTCATGAAACTGTTGGTCAAATTGTTCATGTGTTAAATCTGGAACCTTAACAACATTGTTGCCCTCTTCTTCAACTAAATACATCTCATAAATACTAAATACATCATAAAAATTAGGGGCAGTAAGATGTCCTGGAAACTGTTGACACTCCTTATCAATTTTATCATCATAAGCAAACAAAAATTTCTGATCAGTTATATGAGCAACAAGGTGTTTTGGAATAACAACTTCTTCTACCACGAATTGATCATTACCTTCTGCAAAATAAACTTCTTGAAAATCTCCAAGAAAATTTAAAGCATAATCATCCTTTTGTACGTAACTAGAAAATATTTCTATTGAACATGGAGAGTCAACTTGCTGATATAAATTCCCTAAATCTTGGATAGTAGAAAAATATGACTCGGTAGTTTTAAGATCTAGAGGAAAATTAAAATATGAAAATGATGGATCACAATACTGAAAATAATATAAACCCAAATCTGATCTCTGACATTCATATTCTTCCTCCTATTCCTAATCTCGAAGTTTGTCACGGGCTCAAAAATTCTCCTCAATCTCTCTAGCATCAACAAATAACTAGCCTAGTGATGAAGATCTCCTTTCTCTAAGATAAAAAACAAGATCAGGGTGTTGAGATTTTATAAAATGCAACATGACAACAATTTCAAAAGGTTTAATATCCTTAGGAATATTGTAATAAAAACTGTGAAACCTCTTGTTGAATGTGGTAAGAGTGTCATCCTCCTTCCTCTTTAAAGAGTTTAATTCAATCAAGTACTGATCAAATTTTTTTTTTCACCCCAATATTTAAAAGATGCATCATGAAAATTAGTCCAAAATTCTATTGAATCAACCTTTAAGCTTCTAATCCATATCCTAAGTTCTTTGTACAAGGATTGATAAAATATTCTCATGAAAACATCCTCATGGATGATTTGTAAAAGATGAGTGAATCATTCAAAAGAAACCATGTGTTGCTCGATTGTCACATGATCTTATCCATTGAACCTGGTAAGGTAATCTAAAAAATTGGGAGGGTAGTCATGGAGGAAAAAAGGAAGCCTCATAGGTTTATATCCTTCTCTGATCTTGGATTGAACATAAGTGAGTTGGCCACAAAATGGAGCAGTAATGATGCAAAAACACGACCTCACGGCCTCTAGATCTTCCTCTGGAACCCCAATATGGATATCGGATCCCTACTAGATCCTTCTTCGATGCACACATGCCCCTTTCATTTCTGTTGCAGGCCCCACAAAAATCCCGCTAGGTGCTTTAAACTAAGCCCCTTTCTCCTTTGACTTAAACCAAAGGCGCTAGCCCCTTTTTATCTCGATAGAATTGCACGTGACCATGGGATGGAACCTGGTGCTTAGAAAAAAGGTGCTACTTCAGAACTCTGAGACTCTGCCACTCTGGTGTATTCACCAACATAACACTCCAATTCACCTGGAGTGTTTATCGATTGAATTCAGTCATAAAGTGATGTGACCGAAAGTTGTTGGTCTTGCCCTATCCTTACACTCTCCAACCTTCTCCACGATCAGATTTGACTCGTCCTAGATCAGACGGCTAGCAGGGACTCTCCTCCCTCCAAAATTTACATTGAATATTAGAAACATCACTCCCAGATCGGTGATCCATGGGAATTTGGGACTCCGGCTTCAGGGGTTACTCCGCTCCAAATGACATTGACCAAACTTGCTGGATGGCTGAATCTCCGATTCACTGAATGACTTGGATACCTAACGACCTGCGCTTCTCTATTTGATCTACGACTGAGATTCATAGAGGGACTTCAGAGCTTTGGGGTTCCTCATCTCTGTGGTCTCCTTTTCTTTGAGTGTGAATCAATGGCCCATATCTAATCTCGTATCTAAATCAATGGTTTTTGTCGATTACTCCTTCCACAATGTTTCTCCACTTTCCAAATGGATTTGAAATGCTATACCTCCTGAGATGGAAAATACTTCGAATGAAGTGTGGGCACACTCCTTGGGATAAATCTCATGAGCTTGTAATTTCTTCAAATTCAAAAGGAATCAGACCTTTTTTCCTTCAAACAAATCCTTGTGCCCTCCTGACACCCACACTCTTCCTCCTGAGATTTTCCAACGCTTCAAAAAAATGTTGGCTTCATGCACTACTTGCACTAATTGGGAATTCAACACTCTTTGAGTGTTTTCTCTGTACCCTCCTGGTACTTATGCTCTACCTCCTGATCTTATGACACTTTATGTTAGTGCTCAAACACTCCTTGCGTTGGCTCTATGCACACCTTGCACTTCTTCCCTACTAAGCTTCCTCCTTTGTAAATTCTACATGCGTGCACTCCTTGCACTAGCCTTCCCTTGATATTTTACACTGCTCTGAGTGTAGGCACACTCCTTGCACTTGCTCTGCGCATACCTTGTATTGGCCTCCTTATCTCTTTAGATTACTCAAACTCACACAAATATTGAGTTCTATCTACCTGCAAAGAGTAACATTCATGTACTCATAACATTCACAGACATTTAGTAAAACATTCAGAAACAAACACTCATTCACATAGATACATAGAGATACCCGGAAATAAACTCAATTTCTATTAGTTGTGAATGTTTTACAATCTTTACAATATTTACAAGACTGGTCTGCAACAAAGTCTCAACTCTTCTCCTCTCCTCCTCTCCTGATCTCTCCTAATCTACCTAGAGAATTAATTATTATCTCAATACATTGACTCTCATACAAAATAAGGGCTTCTCAAGCATTCTCTTCCTAATGCATTAAATTACATTTAATTTACAACTCATCCAGATCAGATCTGGATTCATCTACCTGTCATCCATTTAAGGTAATTTACATACAATATTGACCCATAGAATGGATCTTTAGCTTATCGATCCTCCCATCACTTAATTACATTAAATGAGAGAATTTTAAAACAAAATGAGAAGGGTTGCGCCCTCTCTCCTCAAGATCTGCTCCATCCCCATGTGTTGTTGCACTGACTACTGAGTGGGAGCAATATTCCTACATCAGAATCCTCTACTGACAAAATCATGAGCTCTTTCTCATGGCTCTACTGTTGCTACTTTTGAGATCCTCCAGGGTCCCAAAATTCATTCTGAAGCTCCTCATCTGCCCCTCTTCCTTGCTTCTACTATTGTTGTTGTTTTCTTGATACTACTGCAGGCTCTCCTCCTGGTTTCCAAATATTATGTTTTAGGGATCCATCAATATTTCCACTACAGTCTTCTCTTGTCATCCTCCATCTATTGCTGACTGTCTCCTTTACTGATCTCAACATCAACTTCCTTATCTCTTCTATCTCCATTTCCATCTTATCCATGGGATGGATCCTCTCCTGTAGTCTTCTCTGTTGCTGTTGCATCTCCTCTTCTTTATCAATATCCAACTTGAATTTTCGGATGAGCCTCCTCTGGTTGATTATCCTCTCCTACAAAGATTCAATATCCTTTCATAGATCAAAAAAATCCAAACTGTCTTCTCTCTCTTATGTTGCAGATTCCAATTCTGTAGTTATCTTTTGTCCTTCTCCCTTGCTACAATCCATGAGCATTTCCTATGAATGATATTCTTCTCTCCTCCTCTTGTCTTATTAAATGATAGGATTTGTGGGATTTCTGTAAGCCTCCTTACAAGCAACATCTTTAGTGGCCTTTCCTCCTAGGTCCTTTCCAATAGATACTCTGATCTCCCCTACCATCAAAACATGGTTATGGTCTTTTCTTCCCTTCAAATTTTGGGAAGATGTCTCTCCTTCTTCCTCCTCTTTCATCTCTTGA
Source organism: Picea mariana (assembly GCA_032191745.1). Taxonomy (NCBI): domain Eukaryota; kingdom Viridiplantae; phylum Streptophyta; class Pinopsida; order Pinales; family Pinaceae; genus Picea; species Picea mariana. The sequence continues at coordinate 61,829 of JASDQU010815790.1, forward strand.
AAATATTTCAGTGTTTTATCCTTCTCCTTTTCCTTGAGAGTATCTGTTGGTTATCCTTCTTCTTCTTCACCTGCAGTTACACATAAATTGTTAGTTTTTAAAACATTTGGCCCAATGGCCTCTTCTTTGGTTGCCTGCTGCATCACCTCCTCATGTGCAACAAATACATTGGCCTCTACTGTTACACATTATTTTCATCATCCCTATGATCATTAATGATGTAAACCTGTCTGTAGTCTTCAGAGGGGTTAGTGGCCTGAGTTCTTGAAGAAAGAAGAGAGAAGAACTTTTCCTGAGAAAAGAAGTTGCATTTTCCTTTATGAAAACCCTATTAAAGATGATTTTCGCATGCTGCACTATGGCTAGGGTGCGAGAATGTATGATTCTCGTAGGCTGCACCATAGCTGGTTTGCGAGAGGTTCGCAGGTTGCTCTATAAGAAGGGTGCGAGAATGCTCATACGTGGGAAAAACGAGCATCTTCTCGATGCTTCTAGAAGGAGAAACTTCCATGGTGAGGTGGCATGCGAATGGTTTGGATCTTACTCACTTTCATGATTTAGTGGGATCATCCTAACCTCCTCACCTTATCCTCTTCAACTTATAAAAGGAGAGGAGCTCTCATGGAGAAAATTTAGGTTGTTTTTGGCTTGGGATTGTTAGCTTGGTTAGAGTGGCTTTGAGGTTTGATTTGTCAATATAGATTGTGAGTAGCTATCAGATCCATGGTCTTAGAATCCTTGGAGCAAGAAGTGTGTGGGGAACGAAGGACAGTTGGAAGGGACCTTACGATATCAAGGCCATGGTTGTAATCTCTCTTTCACATTTAATATGATACAGTAATATGATTCCTTCCTATAAAGCTTGTTGTGTTTTATTGTATGATTCCTTGATCACAGACACAGGTTTTTATTGAGTTTATGCTATTACTATCACTTTGGTTGGTTGTGTTCTTTTGTAGGATCATCATTGTATGAGTGTTGGAATGGAGATAAGATGGCGATAGCGAGAGGAAGTGGCGTTTAAACGGTATGTCACCTATCCCTCTTCAGTTAGTAAATTCAATATCTAAAACTTAAGGAAAGCGTCATGTTCTGGTGTGTTTTGTTCTAGATCTAGGTGGATCTGGGGAGATCAGTTAGTGTCTGCACCTACCGATTTATCCAATAAAAAAATTGATGACCATACTGGGGAACAGATTGTTTCCTAGTTAGTCTAGTTTCCCTTGCTTTGATTGCTTGATTTATGGTCTCTGAATCTGTGGGAGATCCATCTAGACTCTCTGGATCTGAAAGTTCACTCAAAATTTTGTTCTTTTTCCAAATTTTTCTTGATTACAAACCTTCTCGCACTGCACCTCTCTGTGGCCTGCGAGAATCATTGATGTTCATACCCTACTATTCAGTTCAGTGCGAACTTATCGCACCTTGCATAAATCTAGACTGTGAGAATCCCTAATTCTCGCACTGTACCCCACTACCAGGCTGTGAACTCATTTGTGAAAGTTTTGGATTAGGTCTTCATGTCTTTTTGATGCCCAGTTTTGCTTTGATCAACTAGATTGAACTTTTGGAGCCTATCTTGATCTGTTTACAGTCTGCTTGACATTCTTTGAGTAGCTTTTAGCCATCTTTTATTTGTTTGGTTTTGAAGGATTAGTCTCTTGCTTTGAGTATCTTTCAATTACAAAGCGTGTGTTTTCTTTATAATTGTTTAGGGAAAGATAAGATTTCTTCTGAATAGTTCTCTTTAAAATAAAACTTTTAGTTTGGGTTTCGTTGTTTTAAGAAAGTTCATTATTTCTTTTAGTGAAATTTTTGAAACAAAAAGATTTAATTTCTTGCTTTATATTAGATTAGGGGCACTGTTGCTTTTGAAGTAGCGAAATTTCATGATTCTTGGCATTTTTTGGTGTACAGTCTCTTTTTCTCATTTCTTGAGAATCTTTGTATTGATGAGTTTAATAAATTTTGGGACATCGTCCATATGGGAATGATAAATGTTTTCTCCTTCGCGTAGCATAGATTTCATCAAAATGAAAAGATTGCATCTCCATCTCTTTGCATAATTTTTGAGTCGGTCAAAACACCATATTGTCCACACCATTTTCCTCTTGACTAACAACAACCATAAAATAAAGCTCTTATAAAAATTGATTAGACATTTATATATTTTCTGGTAGCAAACCTACATTAGATTAGTTGTAGGGCTTTGGAATAGGTGTGAAAGATAACTTTCCAAAGCTGCAAACAAACATAGTATCTTGTGATAGG